>BLSH010445724.1:1256986-1314863 GCA_018402905.1 Glandirana rugosa
GTCACCCTCCTTATCACGGGGTACCACTGACACCAATGATGGGGCACTATTCCTCCCACTGACACCAATGATGGGGCACTATTCCTCCCACTGACACCAATGATGAGGCACTATTCCTCCCACTGATACCAATGATGGGGCACTATTCCTCCCACTGACACCAATGATGGGGCACTATTCCTCCCACTGACACCAATGATGGGGCACTATTCCTCCCACTGATACCAATGATGGGGCACTACTCCTTTCACCTCCCTGAAAATCTTTTAAACATTTTATAACCGTATACCAAAAGCAGTCTTTATATAAATGTTATTTTAAACATATTTGTAGTTATAGAATTAGGCCAGGGAGTAGACAGTGTGTTTTTTTGAAGGTTTTAATGTGAAATGTACCTTGGTGTCCTTCATGAAGGTCTGTACTTTGGAAAATGTCCGCCACAGCCTTGGTCCGTGCCTATCCCTGATTATCGCGGCTGTAATGTATTGCCGGTTTCCGGCCCTTCAGGTCTGGTATGGATTTTAAGGGGAACCCCGCGCCAAAATTTAGAAAAAAATGACATGGGGTCCCCCCCAAAGTCCATACCAGGCCCTTCAGGTCTGGTGTGGATTTTAAGGGGAACTCCGTGACAAATTTTTTTAAAAAAATGGCGCGGGGTCCCCCCAAAATCCAAACCAGACCCTTATCCGAGTATGCAGCCCTGGCATGTCAGGAGGGGGTGGGGATGAGCGAGTGCCCCCCCCTCCGAACCATACCAGGCCACATGCCCTCAACATGGGAGGGATGCTTTGAGGTTGCCCCCAAAGCACCTTGTCCCCATGTTGATTTGGAGAAGGGCCTCATCCTCACAGTCCTTGCCAGTGGTTGTGGAGGTCTGCGGGCAGGGGGCTTATCAGAATCTGAAAGCCCCCTTTAATAAAGGGGCCCCCAGTTACCGACCCCCCACCCTATTACATTGTATCCCTACCCATTCACCAAAGTAAAAGTGTTAAAAAAACAAGAGGCAGTTTTTGACTAGTCCTTTATTGTGTGTAGCTCTTCTTCTTTCTTTCTCCATCTTCTTCTGCCCAGTCCTTCTTCTGGTCTTCTGCTTCTTCTTTTGGTCTTCTTGCTTCCTCTCTTTATCTTCAATCATCATCTTCTTCTTCCTTCTTCTTTCACCACTGCTGCAGCCGTGCTATCCACTCCAGAGGCGTCTCCTGTCTTCAGTTTGATATTTCTTTTATAAGAAGGGCAGAGCCACCGGGTGATGTAAATAGGTGACCCGCCCCCTTTGACGGTGAATGACATCAGAAGGAGGCAGGTCACTCGTTTGCGCGAACATTCGAACACCATTAAAGTCTATGGGACCCGAACATGAGAAATCAAAAGTGCTCATTTTAAAGGCTTACAGTGGTTCCTGTCCTATGTATCAATGAAAAAAAAAAGTTTTTAAATCAATAGTTTTTTCAGAATCAGTGATTTTAATAATGCTTAAAGTGAAAAAAAAAAAGAAAAATTCCTTTAAATATTGTGCGTGGGGGGTGTCCTTAGTCTGTCTGTAAAAGGGCACATCTCTGTGATGTTTAGAACATAGCCAGAGCAAAATTACATTTCCAAAGGAAAAATTGACATTTATTATCGCGGCTGTAATGTATTGCCGGTTCCCGGCAATATTAGATAAAATCACTGAAAAAGCATTGCGTTGACCACCCCCCAACCCCCAGTCCATACCAGGCCCCTCAGGTCTGATATGGATTTTAAGAGGTACCCCGCTCTGAAATTAAAAAAAAAAATTTGTAGGGTTCCCCTCCAAAGTCCGTACCAGGCCCTTCAGGTCTGGTATGGATTTTAAGGGGAACCCCGTGCCAAAATTTAGAAAAAAAATTACATGGGGTCCCCCCCAAAGTCCATACCAGGCCCTTCAGGTCTGGTGTGGATTTTAAGGGGAACTCCGTGACAATTTTTTTTAAAAAATGGCGCGGGGTCCCCCCAAAATCCAAACCAGACCCTTATCTGAGTATGCAGCCCTGGCATGTCAGGAGGGGGTGGGGATGAGCGAGTTCCCCCCCCTCCGAACCATACCAGGCCTCATGCCCTCAACATGGGAAGGATGCTTTGAGGTTGCCCCCAAAGCACCTTGTCCCCATGTTGATTTGGAGAAGGGCCTCATCCTCACAGCCCTTGCCAGTGGTTGTGGAGGTCTGCGGGCAGGGGGCTTATCAGAATCTGAAAGCCCCCTTTAATAAAGGAGCCCCCAGTTCCCGACCCCCCACTCTATTACATTGTATCCCTACCCATTCACCAAAGTAAAAAAACAAGAGGCAGTTTTTGACTAGTCCTTTATTGTGTGTAGCTCTTCTTCTTTCTTTCTCCATCTTCTTCTGCCCAGTCCTTCTTCTGGTCTTCTGCTTCTTCTTTTGGTCTTCTTGCTTCCTCTCTTTATCTTCAATCATCATCTTCTTCTTCCTTCTTCTTTCACCACTGCTGCAGCCGTGCTATCCACTCCAGAGGCGTCTCCTGTCTTCAGTTTGATATTTCTTTTATAAGAAGGGCAGAGCCACCGGGTGATGTAAATAGGTGACCCGCCCCCTTTGACGGTGAATGACATCAGAAGGAGGCAGGTCACTCGTTTACGTCACTGGGTGACCCCACCCTCACCTATAAATTAACTGTCAGACTGCAGACCGTCCATTCTGGGAGATGCCTCCGGACGGCACAGCTGCGGCAGCAGGCACAGGGGTGGTGAAAAAAGAAGGAAGAAGATGAAGACTGAAGACGAAGAGGAAGAAAGGAAGCAAGAAGACCGAAAGAAGAAGCAGAATACCAGAAGGATAGGGGCAGAAGAAGATGGAGGAAGAAAGAAGAAGAGCTATTTTACACAATAAAAGACTTGTCAAAAACTGCCTCTTGTTTTTTTAACACGTTACTCCTTTTTTGGTGAATGGGTAGGGATACTATTAAAGGGGGCTTCAAGATTCCGATAAGCCCCCCCGCCCGCAGACCCCCACAACCACCGGCAAAGGTTGTGGGGAAGAGACCCTTCTCCCCATCAACATGGGGACAAGGTGCTCTGGGGGGGGACCTCAAAGCATCCTCACCTTGTTGAGGGCATGTGGCCTGGTATGGTTTGGAGGGGGGGCGCTCGCTCGTCCCCAGCCCCTCCTGCCATGCCAGGGCTGTGTGCTCGGATAAGGGTCTGGTTTGGATTTTGGGGGGACCCCACACCATTTTTTTACAATTTTGGTGTGGGGTTCCCCTTAAAATCCATACCAGACCTGAAGGGCCTGGCACGGACTTTGGGGGACCCCACGTCATTTTTTTTTTAATTTTGGAGCGGGGTTCCCCTAAAAATCCATACCAGACCTGAAGGGCATGGTACGGTCTATGGAGAGGACCCCTGCACATTTTTTTTCAATTTTAATACCTGAAGGGTCTGTTACAGACTTTGGGGGGAACCCTACGCTTTTTTTTTCATTTTGCCACGGGCAATGCTGTTGTAAATTAGTTTAAAAATTGTGACAAAAGACCCCAGTCAAACAGGTGGCAAAAAATTGGGCATTGGGTGCTGGCGGTGCCAGAACACTGTAACTCCTTGCGGTTACTCTTGTTGGACGGAGGAACAGGAATCTGATGTTGTAAATTAGTTTAAAAATTGTGACGAAAGACCCCAGTCAAACAGGTGGCAAAAAATTGGGCCCTGCGTGCTGGCGGTGCCAGAACACTGTAACCCCTTACAGTTACTCTAGTTGGACACAGGAATAGGGCCTGATGTTGTAAATTAGTTTACAAATTGTGAAAAAAGCCCCCAGTCAAACAGGTGGCGGAAAATTGGGCCTTGGGTGCTGGCGGTGCCAGAACACTGTAACCCCTTGCTCTTGTTGGACGGAGGAACAGGGCCTGATCTTGTAAATTAGTTTAAAAATTGTGACAAAAGCCCCCAGTCAAATAGGGCCTTGGGTGCTGGTGGTGCCAGAACACTGTAATCCCTGGCAGTTACTCTTGCTGGACGGAGGAAGTGGGCCTGATGTTGTAAATTAGTTTAAAAATTGTGACGAAAGCCCCCAGTCAAACAGGTGGCGAAAAATTGGGCCTTGGGTGCTGGCAGGGCCAGAACACTGTAACCCCTTGCAGTTACTCTTTTTGGATGGAGAAATAGGGCCTGATGTTGTAAATTAGTTTACAAATTATGACGGATGCCCCCAGTCAAACAGGTGGCAAAAAATTGGGCCTTGGGTGCTGGCAGTGCCAGAACACTGTAACCGCTTGCAGTTACTCTTGTTGGATGGAGGAACAGGGCCTGATGTTGTTAATTAGTTTACAAATTGTGATGAAAGCCCCCAGTCAAACTGGAGGCGAAAAATTGGGCCTTGAATGCTGGCGGTGCCAGAACACTATAACCCCTTGCAGTTACTCTTGTTGGACGGAGGAACAGGGCCTGATGTTGTAATTTAGTTAAAAAATTGTGACAAAAGTCCCCAGTCAAACAGGTGGCGAAAAATTGGGCATTGGGTGCTGGCGGTGCCAGAACACTGTAACTCCTTGCGGTTACTCTTGTTGGACGGAGGAACAGGGCCTGATGTTGTAAATTAGTTTAAAAATTGTGACGAAAGACCCCAGTCAAACAGGTGGCAAAAAATTGGGCCCTGGGTGCTGGCGGTGCCAGAACACTGTAACCCCTTACAGTTACTCTAATTGGACACAGGAATAGGGCCTGATGTTGTAAATTAGTTTACAAATTGTGAAAAAAGCCCCCAGTCAAACAGGTGGCGGAAAATTGGGCCTTGGGTGCTGGCGGTGGCAGAACACTGTAACCCCTTGCTCTTGTTGGACGGAGGAACAGGGCCTGATGTTGTAAATTAGTTTAAAAATTGAGACAAAAACCCCCCCAGTCAAACAGGTGGTGAAAAATTGGGGCTTTGGTGCTAGCGGTGCAAGAACACTGTAACCCCTTGCAGTTACTCTTGTTGGACAGAGGACCAGGGCCTGATGTTGTAAATTAGTTAACAAATTGTGACGAAAGCCCCCAGTCAAACAGGTGGGGAAAAATTGGGGCTTTGGTGCTGGCGGTGCCAGAACGCTGTTACCCCTTGCAGTTACTCTAGTTGGATGGAGGAACAGGGCCTGATGTTATAAATTAGTTTAAAAATTGTGACGAAAGCCCCCAGTCAAACAGGTGGTGAAAAATTGGGCCTTGGGTGCTGGCGGTGCCAGAACACTGTAACCCCTTGCAGTTACTCTTGTTGGATGGAGGAACTGGGCCTGAGGTTGTAAATTAGTTTACAAATTATGATGAAAGCACCCAAACAGGTGGCAAAAAATTGGGCCTTGGGTGCTGGCGGTGCCAGAACACTGTAACCCCTTGCAGTTACTCTTTTTGGATGGAGAAATAGGGCCTGATGTTGTAAATTAGTTTACAAATTATGACGGATGCCCCCAGTCAAACAGGTGGCAAAAAATTGGGCCTTGGGTTCTGGCGGTGCCAGAACACTGTAACCCCTTACAGTTACTCTTGTTGGATGGAGGAATAGGGCCTGATGTTGTAAATTAGTTTAAAAATTGTGACGAAAGCCCCCAGTCAAACAGGTGGCAAAAAATTGGGCCTTGGGTGCTGGCCGTGCCAGAACACTGTAACCGCTTGCAGTTACTCTTGTTGGATGGAGGAACAGGGCCTGATGTTGTTAATTAGTTTACTAATTTTGATGAAAGCCCCCAGTCAAACTGGAGGCGAAAAATTGGGCCTTGAATGCTGGCGGTGCCAGAACACTGTGACCCCTTGCAGTTACTCTTGTTGGACGGAGGAACAAGGCCTGATGTTTTAAATCAGTTCACAAATTGTGACAAAAGCCCCCAGTCAAACAGATGGCGAAAAATTGGGCCTTGGGTGCTGGCGGTGCCAAAACACTGTAACTCCTTGCAGTTACTCTTGTTGGACGGAGGAACAGGGCCTGATGTTGTAAATTTGTTTACAAATTGAAACAAAAGCCCCCAGTCAAACAGATGGCGAGAAATTGGGCCTAGGGTGTTTGCGGTACGAGAACACTCTAACCCCTTGCAGTTACTCTTGTTGGATGGAGGAACAGGGCCTGATGTTGTAAATTAGTTTAAAAATTGAGACAAAACCCCCCCAGTCAAACAGGTGGTGAAAAATTGGGGCTTTGGTGCTAGTGGTGCAAGAACACTGTAACCCCTTGCAGTTACTCTTGTTGGACAGAGGACCAGGGCCTGATGTTGTAAATTAGTTAACAAATTGTGACGAAAGCCCCCAGTCAAACAGGTGGTGAAAAATTGGGGCTTTGGTGCTGGTGGTGCCAGAACGCTGTTACCCCTTGCAGTTACTCTAGTTGGATGGAGGAACAGGGCCTGATGTTATAAATTAGTTTAAAAATTGTGACGAAAGCCCCCAGTCAAACAGGTGGTGAAAAATTGGGCCTTGGGTGCTGGCGGTGCCAGAACACTGTAACCCCTTGCAGTTACTCTTGTTGGATGGAGGAACAGGGCCTGAGGTTGTAAATTAGTTTACAAATTATGATGAAAGCACCCAAACAGGTGGCAAAAAATTGGGCCTTGGGTGCTGGCGGTGCCAGAACACTGTAACCCCTTGCAGTTACTCTTGTTGGACGGAGGAACAGGGCCTAATGTAAATTAGTTTAAAAATTGAGACGAAAGCCCCCAATCAAACAGGTGGCGAAAAATTGGGCCTAGGGTGTTGGCGGTATAAGAACACTGTAACCCCTTGCAGTTACTCTTGTTGGCTGGAGGAACAGGCCTGATGTTGAAATTTAGTTTAAAAATTGTGACAAAAGCCCCCAGTGAAACAGGTGGCGAAAAATTCGGGCTTTGGTGCTAGCGGTGCAAGAACACTGTAACCGCTTGCAGTTACTCTTGTTGGATGGAGGAACAGGGCCTGATGTTGTAAATTAGTTTACAAATTGTGATGAAAGCCCCCAGTCAAACAGGAGGCGAAAAATTGGGCCTTGAATGCTGGCGGTGCCAGAACACTATAAACCCTTGCAGTTACTCTTGTTGGACGGAGGAACAGGACCTGATGTTGTAAATTAGTTTAAAAATTGTGACAAAAGCCCCCCAGTCAAACAGGTGACGAAAAATTGGGCCTTGGGTGCTGGTGGTGCCAGAACACTGTAACCCATTGCAGTTACTCTTGTTGGATGGAGGGACAGGGCCTGATGTTGAAAATTAGTTTAAAAATTATGACGAAAGCTCCCAGTCAAACATGTGGCAAAAAATTGGGCCTTGGGTGTTGACAGTATCAGAACACTGTAACCCCTTGCAGTTACTCATGTTGGACAGAGGAACAGGGCCTGGTGTTGTAAATTAGTTTAAAAATTGTGACGAAAGCCACCAGTCAAATAGGTGGCGAAAAATTGGGCCTTGGGTTCTGGCGGTGGCAGAACACTGTAACCCCTTGCAGTTACTCTTGTTAGAAGGAGGAACAAGGCCTGATGTTGTGAATTCGTTTACAAATTGTGACGAAAGCCCCCAGTCAAACAGGTGGCAAAAAATTATCCTTGGGTGCTGGCGGTGCAAGAACACTGTAACCCCTTGCAGTTACTCTTGTTGGATGAAGGAACAGAGCCTGATGTTGTAAATTAGTTTACAAATTGAGATGAAAGCATCCAGGCAAACAGGTGGCGAAAAATTGGGTCTTGGGTGTTGGTGGTACCAGAACACTGTAACCACTTGCAGTTACTCTTGTTGGGTGGAGGAACAGGGCCTGATGTTGAAAATTATTTTAAAAATTATGACGAAAGCCCCCAGTCAAACAGGTGGCGAAAAACTGGGGCTTTGGTGCTGGCGGTGCCAGAACACTGTAAACCCTTGCAATTACTCTTGTTGGACAGAGGAATAGGGCTTGAAGTTGTAAATTATTTTAAAAATTGTGACGAAAGCCCCTAGTCAAACAGGTGACAACAAATTATCCTTGGGTGCTGGCTGTGCCAGAACACTGTAACCCCTTGCAGTTACTCTTGTTGGACAGAGGAACAGGGCCTGAGGTTGTAAATTAGTTTACAAATTGTGACAAAAGCTCCCATTCAAACATGTGGCAAAAAATTGGGCCTTGGGTATTGACAGTATCAGAACACTGTAACCCCTTGCAGTTACTCATGTTGGACAGAGGAACAGGGCCTGGTGTTGTAAATTAGTTTAAAAATTGTGACGAAAGCCACCAGTCAAATAGGTGGCGAAAAATTGGGCCTTGGGTTCTGGCGGTGGCAGAACACTGTAACCCCTTGCAGTTACTCTTGTTAGAAGGAGGAACAAGGCCTGATGTTGTGAATTCGTTTACAAATTGTGACGAAAGCCCCCAGTCAAACAGGTGGCAAAAAATTATCCTTGGGTGCTGGCGGTGCAAGAACACTGTAACCCCTTGCAGTTACTCTTGTTGGACGAAGGAACAGAGCCTGATGTTGTAAATTAGTTTACAAATTGAGATGAAAGCATCCAGGCAAACAGGTGGCGAAAAATTGGGTCTTGGGTGTTGGCGGTACCAGAACACTGTAACCACTTGCAGTTACTCTTGTTGGGTGGAGGAACAGGGCCTGATGTTGAAAATTAGTTTAAAAATTGTGACGAAAGCCCCCAGTCAAACAGGTGGCGAAAAACTGGGGCTTTGGTTCTGGCGGTGGCAGAACACTGTAACCCCTTGCAGTTACTCTTGTTAGAAGGAGGAACAAGGCCTGATGTTGTGAATTCGTTTACAAATTGTGACGAAAGCCCCCAGTCAAAAAATTATCCTTGGGTGCTGGCGGTGCAAGAACACTGTAACCCCTTGCAGTTACTCTTGTTGGATGAAGGAACAGAGCCTGATGTTGTAAATTAGTTTACAAATTGAGACAAAAGCATCCAGGCAAACAGGTGGCGAAAAATTGGGTCTTGGGTGTTGGCGGTACCAGAACACTGTAACCACTTGCAGTTACTCTTGTTGGGTAGAGGAACAGGGCCTGATGTTGAAAATTAGTTTAAAAATTGTGACGAAAGCCCCCAGTCAAACAGGTGGCGAAAAACTGGGGCTTTGGTGCTGGCGGTGCCAGAACACTGTAAACCCTTGCAGTTACTCTTGTTAGAAGGAGGAACAAGGCCTGATGTTGTGAATTAGTTTACAAATTGTGACAAAAGCTCCCAGTCAAACTGGTGGTGAAAAATTGGGCATTGGGTGCTGGCGGTGCCAGGACACTGTAACCCCTTGCAGTTACTCTTGTTGGATGGAGGAACAGGAACCTGATGTTGTAAATTAGTTTAAAAATTGTGACGAAAGCCCCCAGTCAAACAGGTGGTGAAAAACTGGGGCTTTGGTGCTGGCGGTGCCAGAACACTGTAAACCCTTGCAGTTACTCTTGTTAGAAGGAGGAACAAGGCCTGATGTTGTGAATGAGTTTACAAATTGTGACAAAAGCCCCCAGTCAAACTGGTGGCGAAAAATTGGGCATTGGGTGCTGGCGGTGCCAGAACACTGTAACCCCTTGCAGTTACTCTTGTTGGATGGAGGAACAGGAGCCTGAAGTTGTAAATTAGTAAAAATTGTGACGAAAGCCCCCAGTCAAACAGGTGGCGAAAAATTGAGCCCTGGGTGCTGGCGGTGCCAGAACACTGTGACCCCTTGCAGTTACTCTTGTTGGACGGAGGAACAAGGCCTTATGTTTTAAATCAATTTACAAATTGTGACAAAAGCCCCCAGTCAAACAGATGGCGAAAAATTGGGCCTTGGGTGCTGGCGGTGCCAGAACACTGTAACTCCTTGCAGTTACTCTTGTTGGACAGAGGAATAGGGCCTGATGTTGTAAATTAGTTTACAAATTGAAACGAAAGCCCCCAGTCAAACAGATGGCGAGAAATTGGGCCTAGGGTGTTGGCGGTACAAGAACACTCTAACCCCTTGCAGTTACTCTTGTTGGGCTGAGGAACATGGCCTGATGTTGTAAATGAGTTTAAAAATTGAGACAAAAGCCCCCCCAGTCAAACAGGTGGTGAAAAATCAGGGCTTTGGTGCTGGCGGTGCCAGAACACTGTTACCCCTTGCAGTTACTCTTGTTGGACAGAGGAACAGGGCCTGTTGTTGTAAATTAGTTTAAAACTTGTGAAGAAAGCCCCCAGTCAAACAGGTGGTGAAAAATTGGGCCTAGGGTGCTGGTGGTGCCAGAACACTGTAACCACTTGCAGTTACTCTTGTTGGGTGGAGGAACAGGGCCTGATGTTGAAAATTAGTTTAAAAATTGTGACAAAAGCCCCCAGTCAAACAGGTGGCGAAAAACTGGGGCTTTGGTGCTGGCGGTGCCAGAACACTCTAAACCCTTGCAGTTACTCTTGTTGGACAGAGGAATAGGGCTTGAAGTTGTAAATTATTTTAAAAATTTTGACGAAAGCCCCTAGTCAAACAGGTGACAAAAAATTATCCTTGGGTGCTGGCTGTGCCAGAACACTGTAACCCCTTGCAGTTACTCTTGTTGGACAGAGGAACAGGGCCTGAGGTTGTAAATTAGTTTACAAATTGTGACAAAAGCTCCCAGTCAAACATGTGGCAAAAAATTGGACCTTGGGTGCTGGCGGTGCAAGAACACTGTAACCCCTTGCAATTACTCTTGTTGGACAGAGGAACAGAGCCTGATGTTGTAAATTAGTTTACAAATTGAGACTAAAGCATCCAGGCAAACAGGTAGCGAAAAATTGGGCAATGGGTGTTGACAGTATCAGAACACTGTAACCCCTTGCAGTTACTCATGTTGGACAGAGGAACAGGGCCTGATGTTGTAAATTAGTTTAAAAATTGTGACGAAAGCCACCAGTCAAATAGGTGGCGAAAAATTGGGCCTTGGGTTCTGGCGGTGGCAGAACACTGTAACCCCTTGCAGTTACTCTTGTTAGAAGGAGGAACAAGGCCTGATGTTGTGAATTCGTTTACAAATTGTGACGAAAGCCCCCAGTCAAAAAATTATCCTTGGGTGCTGGCGGTGCAAGAACACTGTAACCCCTTGCAGTTACTCTTGTTGGATGAAGGAACAGAGCCTGATGTTGTAAATTAGTTTACAAATTGAGACAAAAGCATCCAGGCAAACAGGTGGCGAAAAATTGGGTCTTGGGTGTTGGCGGTACCAGAACACTGTAACCACTTGCAGTTACTCTTGTTGGGTAGAGGAACAGGGCCTGATGTTGAAAATTAGTTTAAAAATTGTGACGAAAGCCCCCAGTCAAACAGGTGGCGAAAAACTGGGCCTTGGGTGCTGGCGGTGCCAGAACACTGTAAACCCTTGCAGTTACTCTTGTTAGAAGGAGGAACAAGGCCTGATGTTGTGAATTAGTTTACAAATTGTGACAAAAGCTCCCAGTCAAACTGGTGGCGAAAAATTGGGCATTGGGTGCTGGCGGTGCCAGGACACTGTAACCCCTTGCAGTTACTCTTGTTGGATGGAGGAACAGGAACCTGATGTTGTAAATTAGTTTAAAAATTTTGAAGAAAGCCCCCAGTCAAACAGGTGGTGAAAAACTGGGGCTTTGGTGCTGGCGGTGCCAGAACACTGTAAACTCTTGCAGTTACTCTTGTTAGAAGGAGGAACAAGGCCTGATGTTGTGAATGAGTTTACAAATTGTGACAAAAGCCCCCAGTCAAACTGGTGGCGAAAAATTGGGCATTGGGTGCTGGCGGTGCCAGAACACTGTAACCCCTTGCAGTTACTCTTGTTGGATGGAGGAACAGGAGCCTGATGTTGTAAATTAGTTTAAAAATTGTGACGAAAGCCCCCAGTCAAACAGGTGGCGAAAAATTGAGCCCTGGGTGCTGGCGGTGCCAGAACACTGTGACCCCTTGCAGTTACTCTTGTTGGACGGAGGAACAAGGCCTTATGTTTTAAATCAATTTACAAATTGTGACAAAAGCCCCCAGTCAAACAGATGGCGAAAAATTGGGCCTTGGGTGCTGGCGGTGCCAGAACACTGTAACTCCTTGCAGTTACTCTTGTTGGACGGAGGAACAGGGCCTGATGTTGTAAATTAGTTTAAAAATTGAAACGAAAGCCCCCAGTCAAACAGATGGCGAGAAATTGGGCCTAGGGTGTTGGCGGTACAAGAACACTCTAACCCCTTGCAGTTACTCTTGTTGGGCTGAGGAACATGGCCTGATGTTGTAAATGAGTTTAAAAATTGAGACAAAAGCCCCCCCAGTCAAACAGGTGGTGAAAAATCAGGGCTTTGGTGCTGGCGGTGCCAGAACACTGTTACCCCTTGCAGTTACTCTTGTTGGACAGAGGAACAGGGCCTGTTGTTGTAAATTAGTTTAAAACTTGTGACGAAAGCCCCCAGTCAAACAGGTGGTGAAAAATTGGGCCTTGGGTGCTGGCGGTGCCAGAACACTGTAACCCCTTGCAGTTACTCTTGTTGGATAGAGGAATAGGGCCTGATGTTGTAAATTAGTTTAAAAATTGTGACGAAAGCCCCCAGTCAAACAGGTGGCAAAAAATTAGGCCTTGGGTGCTGGGAGTGCTAGAACACTGTAACCTCTTGCAGTTACTCCTGTTGGACGGAGGAACAGGGCCTGATGCTGTAAATTAGTTTAAAAATTGTGATGAAAGCCCCCAGTCAAACAGGTGGCGAAAAATTGGGCCTTGGGTGCTGGCGGTGCCAGAACACTGTAACCCCTTGCAGTTACTCTTGTTGGACGGAGGAACAGGGCCTGATGCTGAAATTTAGTTTACAAATTGTGACAAAAGCCCCCCCAGTCAAACAGGTGGCGAAAAATTGGGGCTTTGGTGCTAGCGGTGCAAGAACACTGTAACCCCTTGCAGTTACTCTTGTTGGACAGAGGAACAGGGCCTGATGTTGTAAATTAGTTTACAAATTGTGACGAAAGCCCCTAGTAAAACAGGTGGCGAAAAATTGGGCCTTGGGTGCTGGCGGTGCCAGAACACTGTAACCCCTTCCAGTTACTCTTGTTGGACGGAGGAACAGGGCCTGATGTTGTAAATTAGTTTTAAAATTGTGACGAAAGCCCCCGGACAAACAGGTGGCGAAAAATTGGGCCTTAGGTGCTGGCGGTGCTAGAACACTTTAGCCCCTTGCAGTTACTCTTGTTGGATGGAGGAACAGGGCCTGATGTTGTAAATTAGTTTAAAAATTGTGATGAAAGCCCCCAGTCAAACAGGTGGCAAAAAATTGGGCCTTGGGTGTTGGCAGTGCTAGAACACTGTAACCTCTTGCAGTTACTCTTGTTGGACGGAGAAACAGGGCATGATCCTGTAAATTAGTTTACAAATTATGACAAAAGCCCCCAGTCAAACAGATGGCAAAAAATTGGGCCTTGGGTGCTGGTGGTGCCAGAACACTGTAACCCTTTGCAGTTACTCTTGTTGGATGGAGGAATAAAAGCCCCCAGTCATAATAATAGCAGTGGCAGTCTTCAAGGGATCCTAGATCCCTAGCAAATTTAATCAGTTGCATCAGCATCAGGGGCTTGATGGCTGCTGATCCAGGGCTGATTCATTTTTATAAATGTGAGCCTATCAACCGAGTCTGTGGGCAGCCGCACTCTTTGATCAGTTACGAACCCTCTAGCAGCACTGAATGTCCGTTCAGAAAGCACGCTCGATGCAGGACAGGGCAGTGGCTCAATTGCATATTGAGCAAGTTCCGGCCAGTGATCCATCCTCAAGACCCAGTAACTAAGTGGATGCTCAGTTGGAAAGGTCTCCAAGTCTGCTCTTGCCCCTATATATTCCTGCACCATTTAATGCAGACGCTGACGATGGTTGCTTGAGCCTATCAGACCTGGGTGCTAAGGACTGAAAATTTTTAAAGGCATCGCTCAGCCAGCCACCATCTCCACCACTCTGCCTCTGAATGACCGAAGCTTCAGAAACATGTTGTCCAGGACCAGCAGCAGGACATGGTAACCTCCCAGGGTCTGGAAAGGCTTTGCACAAACTTTCTTCAAGGTATCCTGAAGATGTTTCATCATCTGCACCCTCTGCGCAGGCAGGATGAGTTCCGCAACTTTACCCTTGTAATGTGGATCAAGAAGGGTTGCCAGCCAGTAATGATCCCTCTCCGTGATACCATGAATCCTAGGGTCTTTTTGCAGGCTTTTCAGAATCAGAGAGCCCATGCAGCATAATTTTGAGGAGGCATGAGTGTCCTCTGGGTCACCGAGGATGACATTATCAGGAACTACCTCCTCCCAGCCACGTACAACTCCTTGGGTTTCTGGGGCCTGAAAACCATGATTCCTTGAAGACTGCTGCGTATTATACTCCACATCCATGTTGTGCGCAATCCTCCTCTTTCCATGTGTTTGGTGGCTCTGCAGGAATGCTCTCTGCATAAAGTGCCATATCCATGATTCCACGAAGCGTGTGCTCCAGAAGTAATATTAGTGTGACAGTGTCACTGATGCATGCATTGTCGCTGCTCACCATCCTTGTGGCCTCCTCTAATGGTGAAAGGACAGTGCATGCATCCTTGATCATTAGTCACTGACGTGGCAAAAAAAGCCAAGCTCCCCTTAGCCTGCCCTGGTGCCATGCTCACAGAGGTACTCATTGATGGCCCTCTGCTGTGCGTGCAGCCGCTGCAGCATTGCCAATGTTGAGTTCCAACTGGTGGGCATGTCACAAATGAGGGGGTTGTTGGGCAGGTTGAATTCCCGCTAGATGTCAGCCAGCTGGGCACTGGCATTGTATGAATGCCAGAAATGACCACAGACTTTTCTGGCCTGCCTCGGGATATTTGGTAAGCCTGGGTACCTGGTCAAGAAACGCTACACCACCAAATTCAAGACGTGTGCCAAGCATGGAACATGTGTCAATTGTCCCAGTCGGAGGGCAGGGAGAAGGTTGGTGCCATTGTCGCATACAACCATTCCTGGCTCAAGCTGCCACGGCATCAACCACCTCTGAGCCTGCCCCCACAGAGCTGAAAGAATCTATTCCCCAGTGTGGCTCCTGTCCCCAAGACAGACTAACTCAAGCACCGCATGGCATCTTTTAGCCTGACTGCTTGCATAGCCCCTTGAACGCTTAGGGAGCACTGCAGGTTCAGAGGACAATTCTGCAGAAGAGGCCACAGAGGTAGAAGAAGAGGAGGGGGGGGGAGGCGGATGTGGCAAAATCACCACCAGCTTTTTGGAGGCGTGGTGGCTGAACTATTTCCGAAACTGAACCCTGTCCTGCATCCTTCCCAGCTGCCAGCAGAGTTACCCAGTGCACTGTGAAGGAAAGGTCCCTGACCGTGCCTGCTGGACCATGAACCCTGCTTCTGACTGCACTGTCCAACGAGGCCAAAACTTTGCCTTCAACATGACGGTAGAGAGCTGGAATGGCCTTACTTGAAAAGAAATGTCTTTTGGGAACCTGCCACTGTGGGACAGCACATTCCACAAATTCACGAAAGGGGGCAGTCTACCAGCTGAAAAGGCAGCAGTTGGAGTGCTAGCAATTTGGCCAAACTGGCATTAAGACGCTGAGCATGTGGATGGCTGGGACAGTATTTATTTTTATGGTTCAGCAACTGGGGTAGGGATATTTGCCTGCTGAATTCCCCTGGTGGTGCACTGCTAGCAGATTGGCTGCAAGTACTAGTTGTGGCACGCACTGCTATGCCTTCATTCCTCTCAGTGCAGGTTTTAGAGAGGACTGCAGGTATAGTAGGGGTTGAGATCCCAGATGAGGAGCAAGGAGAAGTTTGTCTTGTTTTCTAGTGTGGGTTTTTCAGGTACTCTTGCCAACAGACTGCATGGCTGATCGTCATATATCTTGTCAAGACAGTAGTGCCCAAGCGGCTGGAGTCCTGGCCAGCTTGACCCGCTTCAGACATAGATTGCAAATTGCAAGGTGCAATCTACTGCAATTGTGTGGAAAAATGCCCACACCAAAGAAATTTTGGAAGTCGGCAGGGAGGCAGCAGCGCCCTGCACCTGGCCCCTGGAGGACATCCTGCCTTGTTGGAGTTGGGCCTCCTCCTCCTCCTCACTTTCCTCCTCTCTTCTCTCAGGCACCCAAGTACAGTCCATGTCCTCATCATTCCCTCCCTCCTCGTCACTGGAGCAAACTTGGCAGTATGCTGCAGCTGGGGGAACATGACTGCTACTTTCTTGTCCTTTTGCGGCACCCCCTGTCTTTAGGCTCACGCTACTCCCTTCCTCAACCTGAGAAACAACATCGGAGCCTTCAAACTGCTGTGCATCCTCCATCGGCATGTAACGGACACTATGGTCAAATAACTCAGATGACTCCTCCGTGCATGATGGTGGGGCTACAGAAGGAGTAACTGTGGACAAGGTGGAATAGGCCACTTTGCCAGATGCGTTGGAAGGCAAACTTGTATGAGCCTGAAGATGAGGAGGATGAAGACAGCTTTGTTATCCACTCCACCAATTCTTCTGCATGTTGTGGCTCAATAGCATGTACAACAGCAGAAAAAAAGGACAAGCGTGACCGCCTGCAGAGAATGCACCACGTCCGCCACCACCACTTTTCACTGAAGACACAGAGGCTGCTTGCCCTCTTTTAGTGGCCTGGGAGTGTCTGCCTCTCCTTTATGGCCTTCCTGACATGATGGGTGTTTTTTTTAACACCGTACTACACTGTACTATATACCGTACACCCCGAATGCACTGATATATAGTGTACACTCAATACGCTGTGTGTATATATGTATACACTAGAATGTATATATTTTAAGACACCACGCCAAGTAGTGTGCTATATACCGTACACCCCAGAATGCACTGATATATAGTGTACACTCAATACACTGTGTGTATATCTGTATACACTAGACTGTATATATTTTAAGACACCACGTCAAGTAGTGTGCTATATACTGTACACCCCCGAATGCACTGATATATAGTGTACACTCAATACGATGTGTGTGTGTATATATATATATATATATATATATATATACACACTAGACTGTATATATTTTAAGACACCACATGTACTATATACCGTACACCGCCAAATGCACCAATATATAGTGTACACTCAATACGCTGTGTGTGTATATATATATATATATATATATATATATGTATACACACTAGACTGTATATATTGTAAGACACCACGTGTACTATATACTACCGTACACCGCCGAATGCATAGTGTACACTCAATACGCTGTGTATATATATATATACAGTATATATATATATATACCAATCTAACCTGAAGTGTCATACGCCCAACTAAACACTTAATTAGCGCAAAGTAGCAATGAGTTAAATATATAAGTATATAATAAAGCAGACGTTATAGGTATAAACATAAAAATATATAAAACACGTATAGCCCAATAAACCTAAAAGACGTGCATAACAGCGCTTTAAAAGGTGAAAAACAAATAGTCCAAAGTGCATCCACAGAGAAATAAGAGGGGGGTTCAATATCACATCCAATGTGCAGCCTATCACCAAGATGAAGGAACACCACCGCCAAACGTGTCGCTCCCCATGCAGTGCCCACTTACCGGACACTGCTGGTAATTGCGCCTAAGCAAAGATCTCTCGGTATCCAAGAAGACTGATATAAGCACTTCATCCCCGACATGTAAACCGGAAATTGAAAGAAAGGCTCCACATAGTGTGTTACAGTCTCAAAAAACGTTTATTTATCCCCCGCTAATGAAATGCACTTACAAGATAAAAAATGATTAAAAGCAGATAGATAAATGAATCAAAAAATCGTCACCGCTCCTGCCGTGCAGCCACCCTTATCGTCTCTCTCACAGACTTCCGCGTGTAGCAAGCAAGGTTGAAGCGCATACGTCACTTCCGTCTAGCCGTAAGGTCACCCCCTGACATGTTTCGTCATTCCGACATCTACGGAGGGCGTGACCGTACGGAACGGCTACGGAATTTATTTGCAAACATAGTGGGAGTGATGAGACTCCTCACCAATTACGGAGGTTGCTTCAAATGACAGGCATCCTCAGTCTGACCATCCAGGGAAACATTGTCCCCCGTATACTCAAACCTGAGTCCGATCACTATGTTACTAGCAATGATCGGGATGACATAAAGAGCATATAATCCATATATTACATGGACTCAGCCTACATAGCCATAGAAATATATGCCATTTGGAAGCTCCGCTCTCAGTAAAACAATAAAATCAACTAATACAACACAATATACATAATAAAAATTTAATAATGTGTAAACATGAACATGACATGAGTTTAAAATAAACATCAAGACAATATCCTTTTTCAGTATATAATTCCGGATGATATTAATCGATACTCCATTCTACTACAGAGTATCAATATATAACACTCAATATGTCTCATCAATAACTATTCTTAAAACCCCCTGAGTATGGATAAAGATGTATGTAAACATGAGACCAGAGGACTGAGTTTCCAACTGTTCGCATGTCACCAGACCTAGGCCAAAAATTAAAAATAAAATATACAATAAATTAGACCCTGTTGCCCACAGACCCATGCTACATGACTCCCCTAATGCCCACCAAGGCCCCAATCTCTCAAAAATGGTCGGGAACCCTGATGAACCCCCAGGGAGCCAGCAACAACCAGTCGACTAGGGCCCCAGAGTATAACAATAAGGTACCCAATCAAAACAAACTAAAACATTAACCCAATAATTGAACATCGCTTATAAAGCAATTAATGTCTAATTCAACATTAAGCCCCTTTGGTTCAAGACTGTCAGTTAGATATATCAATTTAGTTTCGAGTTTGGAAACCTCCCTCACTAAATTGGCCCCCCGCTATGAAGGAGTGAGTTTTTTTTTTTTTAAAAGATACAGAGATATATATAAAGTTGAAAGGAGATCCTACTAACCAATGTACCAAGGAACTTATTCGGTTAGTGGATGCAGGATATAAGGCACATGTATTAACCAAAAAAGAAAAAAAGTATTTGGTGTCTAGTGTAAATAGAATCCCGACTATTTACACCTTACCAAAGATCCATAAGGATCAAAAGAACCCTCCGGCCAGACCGATTGTCAACAGTATTGGTTCTGTAACCACTAAGGTGGGACAATATCTAGATTGGTTTCTACAGGTGAGTGTTATTAAAACTAAGGCCTTCCTAAAAGACACAAAAAATATGTTGCAGATCCTCCAACAAGTAGATTTGGCAAACAGTGGGGACACTTTCCTGGTGACAGCGGACGTGTCCTCACTATACACTATTATTCAACATGATGATGCCCTATTGGCGCTAAACTGGGCGCTGAGCCAGCGTGATGACATTCCATTTTTACAAAAGATTTTTTTAAGAAATTTGCTTGACTTTTTATAGACGACCTCTTCTTTATATGGTCAGGTACTGAGGAGTCATTGGTTGCCTTTTTAGCTGAATTGAATACGAATACAAATAATATTGTGTTATCCTCCGAGTATAGCCGTGAAAAGGTTCACTTTTTGGATTTAAATATATTCAGAAATGGTAGTAAAATAGAAACATCCGTGTTTTTTAAGACCACAGGCAGGAATAGCTATTTGCCTATACACAGTGGACACCATCCAGTCTGGCTACGTAATATACCCAAAGGCCAGATTATGAGGGTTAAAAGAAATTGTAGCAGGGATGTTGATTTCTTGGAGCAATCGCAGGTCATCAAGCCGAGATTTGTTCTGAAAGGTTATAGATCGGAGGATATCAATTCAGTAATAGATGAAACTTTTGCACTTTCTAGGCAACAATGTCTAAAGGACAAAGAGGATAATGCCGATAATCAAGACCTCCACCAGTGGGGTTTTATCAGCAATTTCCACTCCCAGTACAAGGAGGTTGAACAAATCTTTAAAAACCATTGGCACATTCTTAGTATGGATAGGGCATTGGGTAAGGTTTTACCTCCAGTGCCGAAGTTTATATACAGAAAAGCGCCAAATATAGGTGACAAGATTGTCAAAAGAATATTAGATCCTCCTTCTACCCCCCTCACGTTCTGGGATCAAAAGGGCTTCTTAGCTTGTAGAAGGTGTCTGGCCTGTAGGGAAGTGAGTACACCTTTGAGGAAGTTTGAACAGTTTATATCCCCAGTTAATAATAGAACCTTTATAATTAAGGATTTTATTACATGTAACACCAACTATGTGGTGTATGGTCTTATGTGTCCATGTAACCTCCTGTATATAGGGAGAACCAAAAGACAGTTGAAGGTGAGGATCTCGGAGCATATTCAAAACATCAAACAGGGCTTCCGTGAACATAGTGTATCTTTACACTTCAGGAATCACCACAACCAGGACCCTTCAGGCCTTAAGTTTTGGGGTATAGAAAAACTCACTCCTTCATGGCGGGGGGCCCATTTAGTGAGTGAAACTCGAAACTAAATGGATATATCTAACTGACAGTCTTGAACCAAAGGGGCTTAATGTTGAATTAGACATTAATTGCTTTATAAGCGATGTTTAATTATTGGGTTAATGTTTTAGTTTGTTTTGATTGGGTACCTTATTGTTATACTCTGGGGCCCTAGTCGACTGGTTGTTGCTGGCTCCTTGGGGGTTCATCAGGGTTCCCGATCGTTTTTCAGAGATTGGGGCCTTGGTAGGCATTAGGGGAGTCATGTAGCATGGGTCTGTGGGCAACAGGGTCTAATTTATTGTATATTTTATTTTTCATTTTTGGCCTAGGTCTGGTGACATGCGAACAGTTGGAAATTCAGTCCTCTGGTCTCATGTTTACATACATCTTTATCCATACTCAGGGGGTCTTAGGAATAGTCATTGATGAGACATATTGAGTGTTATATATTGATACTCTGTAGTAGAATGGAGTATTGATTAATATCATCCGGAATTATATACTGAAAAAGAATATTGTCTTGATGTTTATTTTAAACTCATGCCATGTTCATGTTTACACATTATTCAATTTTTATTATGTATATTGTGTTGTATTAGTTGATTTTATTGTTTTACTGAGAGCGGAGCTTCCAAATGGCATATATTTCTATGGCTATGTAGGCTGAGTCCATGTAATATATGGATTATATGCTCTTTATGCCATCCCGATCATTGCTAGTAACATAGTGATCGGACTCAGGTTTGAGTATACGGGGGACAATGTTTCCCTGGATGGTCAGACTGAGGATGCCTGTCATTTGAAGCAACCTCCGTGATTGGTGAGGAGTCTCATCACTCCCACTATGTTTGCAAATAAATTCCATAGCCGTTCCGTACGGTCATGCCCTCCGTAGATGTCGAAATGACGAAACATGTCAGGGTGTGACCTTACGGCTAGACGGAAGTGACGTATGCACTTCAACCTTGCTTGCTACACGCGGAAGTCTGTGAGAGAGACGATACGGGTGGCTGCACAGCAGGAGCGGTGACGATTTTTTGATTCATTTATCTATCTTCTTTTAATCATTTTTTATCTTGTAAGTGCATTTCATTGGCGGGGGATAAATAAAAGTTTTTTGAGACTGTGACACACTATGTGGAGCCTTTCTTTCAATTTCCAGTTTATATGTCGGGGATGAAGTGCTTATACCAGTCTTCTTGGATACCGAGAGATCTTTGCTTAGGCGCAATTACCAGCAGTGTTCGGTAAGTGGGCACTGCATGGGGAGCGGCACGTTTGGCGGTTGTGTCCCTCCATCTTGGTGATAGGCTGCACATTGGATGTGATATTGAACCCCCTCTTATTTCTCTGTGGATGCACTTTGGACTATTTGTTTTTCACCTTTTAAAGCGCTGTTATGCACGTCTTTTAGGTTTATTGGGCTATACGTGTTTTGTATATACCAGGCTGTATATATTTTAATACACCAGGTCAAGTGTACTATATACCGCATGTAATGCACTGATATATAGTGTACACTGTGCATATATATATATATATATATATATATATATATTCTTGCACTGCCTGACTGTATACAGATAACCCTATCAATCTAGTATATATTTCCCTACACTAACCTGCCTGCACTAACTGACAGATAGGGCGATCTATATACAATCTACCTAGCTAGCTATCTTTTTTCTTTTTTTTTTACAGTTTACAATAGCTATCTATCTAAACTGCCTGCAATCCGCAACCTAAACTCTCTCTTTATCACCGCCGCCAACACACACTACATAGAGCCGCTGTACAAGCGGCTTTATATAGTGTGGGGCTTAGATTGAGGCTGCTGAGCAGTGATTGGCTAAAGGCACCCTGCCTTTAGCTAATCAAAGCTCTCACAGCAGGCCCCCCGCTGATTGGCCAAAGCATGCGGGTCATGTGCATGCTTTGGCCAATCAGCGGGCAGCATTCCGCTGCCATTGGAATGCATTATGGGGCGCACGAAGTTCCCGCAAATGCCCCATAATGTTCGCAATGGCACGAACAGATGAACACCCGATGTTCGAGTTGAGCTCATCCCTAACTGTAGGAAGCCTATATATACACAATTCTATACCCACAGTTGATGCAGAGGAAGCCAAAAAAAACCCCAAAACCATAAAGCACGATCCCTCAGAAGGCAATTGGATATTCCCTGGATCAACTACCTCAGGGGTTAGTACCTGTACATGTTAGTATCCAGGTATAATGTGTACAGTATATCCAGTTCTTTTTTTCAAACAATCTACTGAGCAGGTCAGAACTAGGTCTATTCCACATTTTCACACCTCTTACTCTGAAAAAGCCTTTCCTCCAGATGTAAAGAGTGAATAACTGTACTCCAAGTTCACTACTGTATATGGACTACTTAGGTATTTATACAGTCAGGTCCATAAATATTGGGACATCAACACAATTCTAATCTTTTTGGCTCTATACACCACCACAATGGATTTGAAATGAAACAAACAAGATGTGCTTTAACTGCATGCTTTCTGCTTTAATTTGAGGGTATTTACATCTAAATCAGGTGACCGATGTAGGAATTACAACAGTTTGTATATGTGCCTCCCACTTTTTAAGGGACCAAATGTAATGGTAACAATCATAAATCAAGCTTTCACTTTTTAATACTAGGTTGCAAATCCTTTGCAGTCAATTACAGCCTGAAGCCTGGAATGCATAGACATCACCAGATGCTGGGTTTCATCCCTGGTGGTGATCTGCCAGGCCTCTACTGCAACTGTCTTCAGTTCCTGCTTGTTCTTGGGGTATTTTCCCTTCAGTTTTGTCTTCAGCAAGTGAAACGCATGCTCAATTGGATTCAGGTCAGGTGATTGACTTGGCCATTGCATAACATTCCACTTCTTTCACTTAAAAAACTCTTTGGTTGCTTTCGCAGTATGCTTCGGGTCATTGTCCATCTGCACTGTAAAGCACCGTTCAATGAGTTCTGAAGCATTTGGCTGAATATGAGCAGATAATATTGCCCCAAACACTTCAGAATTCATCCTGCTGCTTTTGTCAGTAGTCACATCATCAATAAATACAAGAGAACCAGTTCCATTGGCAGCCATACATGCCCACGCCATGACACTACCACCACCAGGCTTCACTGATGAGGTGGTATGCTTTGGATCATAAGCAGTTCCTTTCCTTCTCCATACACTTCTCTTCCCATCACTCTGGTACAAGTTGATCTTGGTCTCATCTGTCCATAGGATGTTGTTCCAGAACTGTGAAGGCTTTTTTAAATGTTGTTTGGCAAACTCTAATCTGGCCTTCCTGTTTTGGAGGCTCACCAATAGTTTACATCTTGTGGTGAACCCTCTGCATTCACTCTGGTGAAGTCTTCTCTTGATTGTTGACTTTGACACACATACACCTACATCCTGGAGAGTGTTCTTGATCTGGCCAACTGTTGTGAAGGGTGTTTTCTTCACCAGGGAAATAATTCTTCGGTCATTCACCACAGTTGTTTTCTGTGGTCTTCTGGTGTTGCTGAGCTCACCGGTGCGTTCTTTTTTAGGGATGTTCCCAACAGTTGATTTGGCCACACCTAATGTTTTTTCTATCTCTCTGATGGGTTTGTTTTGTTTTTTCAGCCTAATGATGGCTTGCTTCACTGATAGTGACTAGAGTTGAGCGAACACCTTGATGTTCGGGTTCGGCCAGTTCGGCCGAACTTCGTGGAAACGTTCGGGTTCGGCACCCTGAACCCCATTGAAGTCAATGGGGACCCGAACTTTTCGGCACAAAAATGACTGTAAAAAAGTACTGGAAAGTGCTAGAGGGCTGCAAAAGGAAGAAAAATTGGAGATGTTATTAGATCTGCAATCTGTCCCTCAAAGCAGTAGTAATCTCTACCTAGTCCAGTATCAGATCGTTCTGTAATCAGATCGTTCTGTAATGCAGGTTGAGAGATCGTTCTGTAATCAGACAGTTCTGTAATGCAGGATGAGATATTATTAGATCTACAATCTGCCCCTCAAAGCAGTAGTAGTAATCTCTACCTAGTTATTATCACTGCAATCTGTCCCTCACAGCAGTAGTAGTAATCTCTACCTAGTTATTAGATCTGCGATCTGTCCCTCACAATCCGTCCCTACACAGCGCTGGCAGCATCCTCTCCCCACACTAACCCAAGAGCATGTGACATGCAGCACTGTGACTCCAACCTCATATAGAGGCTGGGTCACATGATGCACTGGCCAATCACAGCCATGCCATTAGTAGGCATGGCTGTGATGGTTTCTAGGGAAAAGCAGGGAAACGCTTGTTGATTGGCTGCCCAGCAGCTATTCATCCTGCGTGATAAAATACCAGAACCCAGTTTTTCTCAAACGTTTGGGTTCGGTACACGGACACCCGAAAGTTTGGTACGGACCTGAACTTTACAGTTCGGGTTTGCTCAACTCTAACAGTGACAGCTCTTTGGATCTCATAGTCAGAGTTGACAGCAACAGATTCCAAATGCATATAGCACACTTGAAATGAACTCTGGACCTTTTATCTGCTCTTTGTAAATGGGATAATGAGGGAATAACACACACCTGGCCATGGAACAGCTGAGCAGCCAATTGTTCCATTACTTTTGGTCCCTTAAAAAGTGAGAGGCACATATACAAACTGTTGTAATTCCTACACCGTTCACCTGATTTGGATGTAAATACACTCAAATTAAAGCTGAAAGTCTGCAGTTAAAGCACCTCTTATCCATTTCGTTTCAAGTCCATTGTGATGGTGTATAGAGCCAAAAAGATTAGAATTGTGTCGATGTCCCAATATTTATGGACCTGACTGTATATGGTTATCATATCCCCTCAATCAATAGGTGCCAGGGCCAGTGAAGGCAACATTTTTATTACCACTATGGCGGAGAGGAGGAGAGAAGGAGTAATATTGATCCACTTCAGAGAGGAACTATACAGGATCCACAACTCAACTACAAAGCGCTATTTGACCCTCTTTTTAGTTAAAGGGATCAAGGCTCTCTGGTCAGTAGGTCATCCTATTGAGCACTTCGGGGTTGTTTTGGACACTATTCCAGTCGGTGATGGTTCCTCACTTCCTACCATACTGAAGATATATTTTTAAGGACTTTATGAACTGTTCTTAAGGACATTTTTCTTCACACTTTGCTTAACGTGTTGCACAATTACTATAGCACTTTATGAATATGTCACAGCTATGGTCTAATACTTATAGTGGTATATGTTAATGTTCATTATTGATATGTTATCACATGGTTATCACAACTAGTGGTTAGTTCACAGGTTATAGAATTTTTATTACAGCGCCCCCTTACACACTTTTTTCAACATTTTTATCAGACTATCAGCAGTAAAAACAACGACATACCTACAAAATTTACACTGAAAATGCTCAGATCTGCTCACATTGCAGTGGCTGTGATGTTTCACAATGTGGCAAATTTAACTCAATATGTCTTGTTTGGCTGGCATTATGCTTGCCAAATGCACCAATTGAAGTCAATAGAACCACACTGTAACTGCATGCCAAATACTTAGCAGGTAGTTACATCACAGTATTTCAATGTAAACACCCAAAAGGGATTGAAAAACAAACAGGCATTCAGGAGATAGAAGTATTGGTAAGCTGCACTATATAACATTTTTTTGTTTTGGGTTTATTACCACTTTAATGTATTTTTTTTCTTCTGAGCTTCATTAATGGGTCTTGCTGAAAAAAAAAACATGAAATGTGGCATAAGTGATTTTTAAAGGCACTGTAACAAGCACAAATATGGGAGCATTGATTTGTAATGGGGCTGTAATGCCAAATTTGTAAATGTAAGGTCACCAGTCTTTGTCTCCTGTACCCTATTCCCAGGCTCCCACCACTTCTGTAGTATGTCCATAGTCTCAAACTATCTACTTTAATATTTCCACAGTCTATGACATTTTTCTGCAGCATTCCGTATTCTGAATGCATGCCTCTTTGTTCATTTAATTGGTTTCACTTAAGGACCCCTACATTGAGTAAGTTGACCATTACTGGTGTAGACTGACAAGCAGCTTATTTTAATGGGTTAAATGTTGTAGAAACACCCTTTCTAGGGAAGTAGGAAGACCCAAACCTTGAGGTAGGCAATTGTAAGCAGCAAATGAAAAGCCATGGATTAGTAGTGTTATAAAGCAGTTTTTGAACAATGAAAGCACTGTACATCTATGGGAGAGCCAGGTTTAAAAGATTCCAACTGTGGCAGCTCTGACTTCCAAGGGACAGAAAGAAAGCATCACAAGTGCTCTGCAGGTTAAATGACTCAGCGGGGAAGTCAGGAGCAATTTGGCAGAGTTATTTTAGAATCATGCTATATTGCATCCATTCAGAGGAGTTTTTTTCTTTCACCCAGGTACCATGTAACAATGTCGCACAGAAGCGAACAGCAGGCACGTACAAATGTTAACTTGTATGATTCAATTCCATCAATTTAGCTCTTCCTACACAATCCCACAACAACGAACACCTAAACAGCTTGGCAAACATTGCTTGCTCCATCACAGAATAGGGTTCCCATTGTTCTCACAGCCAGGTAGATACATTGGACATTGTCCAAAATAGCAGCCTGAAAATAACAACAATTTCAGCACATGCTCTCAGAAAAGGATTGTCAGATACTCTTGTGATATGAAGAAAGCAATCAGTTTGGTTTTGTGTGAGGAGATGTATTAGTGGAAGTCAGGTATGATTGGCAGATAGGAGATTTCAGAAAATGACAGCGTATTTTGCCGTAATTACTTAGAGTTACTCCTGTAATCTCTTTCAAAACATGATAATTTAATATTTTTCCCATTAATTATTTGAATGCATAAATCAGCCATTACAAGAAAATTTTTAAAAAGTGGAGAACATTGACTCTTATAAGGCCCTTTCACATGGGCTGTCCGATCAGGTCCGCCTGTCAGTTTTTCAGATCGGACACTCCATTCACCTCTATGGTGCGGTGGATGTCAGTGGGGACATCTCCGCTGACACCCGCTGCTACCGGATCCTCTTCACCAAAACCAGACGTATTTTCTGGTGGATCTGATGGGATAGGACAAGCGGTCTGTTTTAATCCGATCTCCCCATAGAGGAGAGCGGGACTCTGTCCATCTCAGCTCTTTACAGTCAGCGGAGACGGACCTGTCATCCGCCTGTTCAGCGGGGACCAGCGGATCGATCCCCCACTGAGCAGGCAGATCCCGCAGAACGGAGATGCCCATGTGTAAGGGGCCTTATTGAGCTCTCCTTAAAGTGGATGTAAACCCTCCATATACCAAGTGAAGTGAACAGCCTCAGATGATACACAGAGAAGACACAAACCTCCCTTTACAAGTCTTACATGTACAGTATATCTCCAGTCTTCACTTTGATACACTGTTTAGATAATGCACATTCTGTTAGATTTTCCACTTCCTCATTCCTATCTAGGAGGGGTTGATAGCTAGACTCTGTGAGACACTGTGAGAGACTGTGAGAAAGCTGATTGGAGGAAAGGCACAAACCCCCTCCCCCACACATGCAGAGCCGTGCCTGTGTTTTGTTAAGCAGTGTTCTAATCTATTTTTAGCAACCTCCTTCAACTCTAAATTATCTGAATTCTCTGTCCCGACTAAGGCCCCTTTCACATGGACGGATAGAATCAGCTGTTCTGCCGTTGCTAAATGCAAGTCAGATAACCAGAGGTTAAAGCACAACGATTACTTGCATTATTGTCCGATTAGCCACGGATACATGCTGCTGTGGTGGAAACATTGTTAACATTCTTGACATTTCTGAAGTGCTTCCTATTGATTTCTATGCTTGTTGCCGTTGCTATCCGTAGCTGACACAGTTTACCTGCAGATTCGTGCAGCTACGTGCGGTTAGCTACATAACATCGTTCCTGGACGCATTCCAATACATTTTTTCTAATCGTTCTAAATCGTCTGTAACAAAACCGTTGCTAAATGCAGAGTGTACAAAACCGTTGCTAAATGCAGAGTGTGAAAGGGGCCATAGGAAAGCATTGTCACAGTATAGCTGCAGTAGATAACTTCATCTATCCGCAGCTAAAAGCTGGATTCTATCCCTCTGTGTGAAAGGGGCCTAACAGAATGCGTGAGAACTTATCAGGCTGATAACAGAACTACTGAGGAAGAGGCAGCTATGGGACATAGCGCATTGAAGAGAGATAACAAAACCCTACGGACAGATATACCCAGCTCAAATTTCATGAATCGGGTTTACATCCACTTTAAAGCTAAATCCAAGACACCAAAACTGTCAATTAAATATGCTTCTCAATAGCCACAGATGATATAAATCTACTTTGTGAGCACCAAATATCTCTTGTAAACCCAAATATTACCCTGTAAAGGCAGGGGTGTCATCATAATGCTATACAAAGCCTGTGAAGGGAGCAGAGCTGTGGGAGGGACCCATCAGGCCCCACCCACTACAGGCTGCCTGCAGAAAACTATAGAAGGGGTGGATCCAAGACCAGTAACCCTGAGCAAGAGAGAGGGTAGTACTGACTGGTCTTCATTACAGGAAGCTCCTGTACAGAGGAAAAGAGTCACACTAGATTACTGTACAGATTTGGAAGACATACACAAAGCACACCTAGATGCAGATAAGCATACACATACTTCTTATATATTTGTTCCATAATATTTTATTGAGTAAAAAGCAATGGTCCAGAAAGAACATAGTAAATACAAAGATCAAAAAATGTGATCACTGAGAGGTCAAGGTGGAACAAGGTGATAGTGACAAATCTCTCTCCAAGTGTCTTGGTACAGCCTATCATATCGAATTAGATTACAAAAAGCATCTTGTTCCTGCAGCATAACGAAAGAGAAAAAATAAACAATATATACATGTAACTATCTTTGCAAATGTGGGTTCCAACCTACAGTTGACCGGTGCCTAAATTAGGTGTCCTAGCGAGCTCTCGCACAATATAGATAAGTGGAATCCAGACCAAAGGTTGCATTGATGTAAGAGAAGTCCTGTGGGTAAGTGGAGACCAAATTTAGACAGTATTTGCCCATCCCAGTATTCAGCTTTAAAGGCTTACTACAACTTTTATCATTTTCTGCCTGTGGCATATCTGATGATAGCTCATATCTTGTTTTCTTTTTGCTATATTTAGTTACTTTTCTTTCATGTTGTTTTATTTTGCTTTATCATGTTGTAAAGGAATCCATAGGAGATGCTTAAATAAAATGGACAGACTCACCCAAACCTTATTTAATTTGCAAGTCATTAACAGTTATAAAACAGTGTATGCATGGGAATTGGAAGATCTGACTGTCAGTACCAGGATTTGAGTTGCCCCTTTAAAATTGAGTAAAACTCGCCTGAGACAACCTTTACCTGGAAACAACAGTGACTGGCCAGTTCGCTGATGCTCACGTTTAATGCACCTATTGTACATACTACCAGTGCTCATGATGGGGTGCCATCAGGGCCGGCACAAGCATAAGGCTGGTCAAGCGGCCGCCTGGGGGCGCCAGACTGTAGGGGGCGCTAAAACCAGGAGTCTTCAAGTTATGCTAATGCCGGCACCAGCCTTGCTCACAGGACTTCCACCGAGCTGAGCGCCGCTCAGGCATTTTACACAGCCACGCCCAGCACAGCCCTGAGCTCTGTGAATGCAGTGAAGTTCAGCTGCTGCTCTTCCTGCCCCTCCCAGATGAAGAGCAGACAGCTTTGATGTCCTCTCCAGCGCTTGCTTCTCTCCCTGCAGAGAGAAGAAGGAGGAAGAGCCGAGTGAGGCCAGAGGGAGGGGCCAGCAGGCACATGGTTGGGAATGGAGCTGAGAGGTAAGGCAAAGTGCTTCCACCTGTGTGACTGTAATTATGCAGCCCTCGGTGCTGTACATGTCAGGGGACAGAGTAGGTGAAATGCACAACTAAAGACATAGATGAGGACAGAGTAGGGTACATAGATGGGGACATGGGGACAGAACAAGGAGATGGCAGCAAATCAGAACACTTGGTGAGAGGTGGACAGGGCAATGGAGATGGGAGCAGAGCAGGAGACATGGGGGGAGAGGGGACAGTTAGAACAGGAAACATGGGAACAGTCACAGCCTGGGTTGCTAAAACCCACATGGATAGTTACAGTTTGTATAGTTTGTTTTTTTTTAAAAAAAAGGCACTGATTTGTCATGCCATTTGACAGGTCCAAATCGCATGACAAGTCGCACCCTATTGTCGGCAATGGAACGTTCAAATCAGTGTGACTCCAACTTTGCGGTGCCGCACCAATTTGAAAGTTTCCTGCACTATTTTTTGTGATTTCAAGTGCAATAGACACCTGTGCATGAAGTAGCACAGATGCCAGCCAAGTAGCACCTGAAATCGCACTGACCTGCCACTTTGAGATTGTACTAGTTCAAGTGAAGCAGCACGATTTTAAAGTAGCATCAGGGCCGGTTCACACTGCTCTGATCTCAGAGATCGAATGTGATTTGCACTGCACTGCAGTGTCAGTCACATGCGATCTCTGTGCAATGCAAATTTAGCTATAGAGATTGTATGGCTGAATATGCATCGCAATCGGAGCAAACTCACACAGGACCCTTTTTTTCGCAGGGTCAGAATTGGATCACAGGGCTGTTTACACCATGCAATCCGATTCCTGTGCGTGTTTGCAGTTCGCACTTGGATATGCAACCTGACTTGGGGGTGTCATTAGCTTTGTACTGACACTCTCAGCAGTTCGCATATAGCAGTGTGAACTGGGAGACAAGCGATTTGCAGGGCTCCCGCATCGCTGCAGTGTGAATCGGCACTCAGTGTGAACCAGGGCTAAATATCTGTAGACAAGGGAAGAGCACCTGTAAATTTTGCGGCTTTTCCCAGGCTCTTTTCTGCACATGTGCAGTTCCAGAGCTGGCTGATTATTAGATAGCTGAGCTCAGCCTGACTCTGGTACAGCAGAATGGGTATTGGCAGCCACCTTAGGGCACCAGAAAGGATAGACCCCAGATGTCTCATCAAGAGTACCTGTCACCAAAATGCTATCACATAGGGGGCTACTGGGGTTCCCTATGTAATAGCAGTAAAGTCATGTAAAAAAAAAAGTTATAATTTAGGGTCCTTTCACACGGGCTTTCAGTCTGGCGGACTCCATTTTGCTCAGCAGGGGATTGCTCCACTGATCAGGGGCAGCAAGGAATGCATAACCCCTGGGGGGGGGGGCAAAATGCCCCTTCGCCTGAGTAGGCAAAAATCCTTGCACCTGCCCTGGGTGCCATCTTATGTGCTTGACCCAGTTTGTATTTGCTATGTGTATTACTCTCTCTGATGTTTGCATACTTTTTGGACTCTGATCTACACGTGTGACCTGGCTCATCTAGACTATGCTTCTGCTTGACCCTCCTGTGCAATCTCTTCCTATCACTAAAGACAAACACAAACAGCTTTTTAGGAAATAATAGGTGAAAATGTACTCAACAAATATTAAAACCTTAATATTGTAGTTATTCACATATTGTCCCAATCCACATTAATAAAGTGCTAAATTGACAAAGCCTGATGTGAAAATAGATGCAATGCCCCTTGCAATGTGTTTCCACAGTCATCATTAATGTGTTTGCAATGTAAAACATCCCCAAAAAAACAAATAGCTCAAATACACATTGGATTTAGGACTAAAATATTATCTAGTAGAGGGACTTGTCAGGGGTGTCCCCTATGACCTTTATTGTTTGCCCTGACTATGTAGACACTTGCAGCTGCCTTTAGAGCTAACCCAGATATTACTGGCTTCAAATATAGTGAGACTCAGGAGAAAATGATGCTGTATGCCAGCGGTTCTCAACCCTGTCCTCAAGTACCCCCAACAGGCCATGTTTTGGGAATTTCTCTTAGATAAAATAGCTGTCTAAAATACCAAGCCATTGACTGTGATTTAAAGCACCTGTGCAAGATAAAAGAAAACCTGCAAACATGGCCTGTTGGGGGTACTTGAGGACAGGGTTGAGAACCACTGCTGTATGCAGATGATACTTTACTGATGCTGGGGATTAACTCCACTTCCTTAAGTGTGGCTATGGCCACTGTAACATATTAACTGCCCTCACGCTGTTGGACAAGGACCCATCTCAGTTTGTATGTTCTCTCTGCTCAATTCCCTTGACGCAACCTTTCAAATATCTTGGCATTCAAATTACACCAAGACCCACGGAATTTTGCCATCTCAGTATGTCCCTTCTGCTTGTATGTTTCAGGGATTTAAAAAAAAGCCTTAAATTGTCCCTGGTACGTAACATGAACCTCGTGAAAATGATTATTAGGCCCCAACTTTTGTACATTATTCATAATACCCCTATGGTTATACCATGCAAAGCCTTTACAATTATAAATTCAATTTTTAGGACTCTACTGTTGGGTTCAAAGCCATCGAGGGTAAAGCTTGAGCAATTGCAAATGATGGATGTCAAAGGGTGGAGGCTGATTGGCCTTACCTAACCCCTGGCTGTATTATATACTGTAGCTGCACAACTACAACATGTGAGACTCATGCAGGGAGATAATGGATTGACCTCTACCTTGTTGGAAGAGCAACAGCATAGTAGCTTTATATACTGAACTATACATATACATTATACCTATGTATACCAGCAGGTGGCACTGCAGAGTTATAGTGTGTGTTGTATGGTAAAGTAATCAGAGGAAGTACTTTCCTTATGTAAGAGTATGTACTTGTATCCTCTTAGTTCCTGTTTAGTTTTTGTTCATGTTTTCATGCTGTAGTGTAAGACACGTTATGCAATTCTCCATGAAGAGTAAAGTGTATTGATATATCCAAGAAGCTTCCAAAGCATGATTTCAATACTCAGCTAACATACCTCAGTAGACCTGATACTAAAACATGTGACTTATGCCACTAAATCTGAAATTGTCCCCTCATGTCTGGAATATTTGGCTTTCAGTAAATCCAACATGTTGTATACCACACGTATGCAAAAGATATGGCATAAAGCTAAACTATTTTAAAAAATCACTACTTACAGCTCTATTTGGGGTAACAAGAATTACCAAGAATTAGCTAAGCTTTCTCATGGCAGTAGATGGACAAAAATACAGCGTCGCCCATCTAAATCATTTGTGAATGGCTCCTTAAGAATCTTCATGGATCCTCAACCCTGTTTCCATTTACCCCAGTCTATGCTCTTCCATTACCTACAACTTCAACACGCAATTAGGGTGCAATGTGAGGCAGTCCCAAAGAGCTTATCACCTGCCCCACTTTTCAACCTTATGCAGAATTTTGAAAACACTAAGATGTTCATCTCTAGATGCTATGCAATGCTTTTATCTGCTTTTCTTGACAATCACCCCTTTTTAAACAGGGAACTTATAGGAGAAAAATGTCAGTAGGAGGAGCAGCGGGAAAAAGCTATGCAATCTGTGCAACTCTCTTCACTCAATGTCTCACAAAAACTAGCACAATTATTATACACTCTGCTGCATGTGCATTATGCTCCCCTGAGGCTGAGCTCACATGCAGTAGATGCATTGGAGAACATGGGGACTTACCATATAAAAACAGTGTACCACTCTGATAATGTCACAAGGGCGTGGGCTTATAATGTCATTGCGACAACCAGAAAGTGCCACTGGGATTGCTGCTACTAGGTGATGCAGAGGTTTATCCTCAAAGGGATGCTGTACCCAGATATTATGGAAAGCTTTTATACCGGTGCACTGCTATTGTGAGTGCACATTTTATTATTTTTAATAAGGAGATTTGTGTTTTACTGTAAAACACTATGCCAGTTTTTCTCTTTTGAGTGCAGAAGCCAGTGGAGATTTGGTTTTGATTCATACAGGAACCAGTGCTGAGATATCCAGGAGAGAGACTGGAGGATCCCTGAAAATAGATGACTTAAGAAGGAAGGTGCAGTTGACTTGTGTGCAATAACAGGTCCATAAGTTCAGATGGGAGCAAATTATGAATGGTGGTGGCAATCACTTTTGAATTGGCGTATGCAAAGGACTATGGAAGACGGCATATTCACATTGTTTGGATGAGGCATGAAGTTATTCAGCCGATGGACATATTTGTATGATTTACACTCATTGATGTGGTGTCATGGACAATATGTGTTCTTTGTGGTTTATAATTATATGAGAGTGTACAATACTAGTACTTCATAAATGCAATAGTGTGATATGTTTTATTTTATATCATTTTATGGTAACACTTTATAAGAATGTTTATGGAGCACATTTTTATATAATTGTGTTGTGAATTTATTATCGCATTTGGTTTGATCAGTGTATACAGACCTGCATTCCATGCAGTAATCAGACTGTTGCCTGCCAAGTGGAACAGATTCCACCTTGTTATAAAAGGGTCACTTGACACTTTCTGCCTCATCACAATTTAAATTGTTCCATTTGTCTCTTACCTGACACTACACCTCATCAAGGAACAGTTGTAGCACCCTCTAGGTTGCTAGAGATGTATATAGGTTTTTGGTGAGAGTAGGTAAATTTAGGCAGGCCTGGCTGATCTGGGCTGGGAGAGGCTCAGGGTAGAGCTGGTGACTCTCAGGCAGCATCACCTGGGCTTCCCACTTCTTTCTAGAATATTCCAGTGTCTTCTAGAAAGGAAGGAGGAGAGGAGAGGTGGAGCTGCATGGGGTATTCTAAGGAGCCCTGACCAATCCCAAACTTAGATTGGCAGGTGCAGGCCTCCTTAAATACCTGGGGTGAGCCCAGCTCGGGAGGAGCTCCCCAATCTGGGGGGGGTGACCTTTGGCCTGGGCTCAGGTGCAGACGGGACCCTCTAAGAACACATGGAGGTGTCTTGCACTGGAGGCATGGAAGCAACGAGAGGACAGCAGGAGAGAGCGCTGCCAGGTCGGAACAACAAGTTGCAGCCGGGGGGGCTGGTGAGTGATGCACAGTTAGGAGGACTGGGGAGGCACGCCTGAGAGGACTAGGAGAGCACAGTCTGGGATGGGTGCAGAACCAGAAGAGAGGACTGGGGAGCCACGCCTGAGAGGACCGGGAGAGCGCAGTCTGGGTTTGGGTGTAGAACCAGAAGAGAGGAATGGGGAGGCACGCCTGAGAGGACTGAAAGAGCGCCATCTGGGATTGGGTGCAGAACCAGAAGTGTGGACTGTAGAAGCATGGGCAGTGGAGAGAGACAGCTGCAGCCATGAGGGCTGGCAGAGCCTGAAGAGGTGGTACTGTGAGCAGTAGCCACATGCAGGACAGCTAGCACCAAGGACTAACATATTTTTGCTACACCATAGGGGCCCATGGTCCCTGCCTGAAAGGGAGATTACAAGGCCTGACTGAGTCAGTGTCAGGCCTAAATATCAGTGCTAGCTGATCTTAGAAGTACAAGCAAGTGATGTGAAGGAGGTGTTGAAGAGGAATAGTCTGCAAGCAAGTGTTGTGCTGGAGTGAAGACTGGGGTGTATATACAGGGAGTATATATAGTTGGTCCCATGTAAATGTTCTGCAATCAAGTGGGCATCCCATATCCCCTTACCCCATCCAAGTTAATTCCCCTCAATTAAAATACAAAACAAAGTGCATTTCTGTCTACGAGTGACTGGAAATCATGTGCCTTGCTAGGCAGGGTGACAGGTGGACTATAACACTCAGCAGCCACTACGGGGGTACCACTACACAGTATTTCCACTGTCTGAGCCAGATGCCACTGACCCTTTACTCGCTAACCAACCTGTTGTCGTCGACCCTTTGCCCGCTGCCCAGCTAGTCTCCACTGATCCTGTGCTTCCTGCTCAGCCAGTGTTTGCTGATCCTGTGTCTACTGCCTCAGTCTAGCCTTCCTCCATGTCTGCTTTTTCAATCCAGCCTACCTCCATGCCTGTTGCCTCGGTCCAGCCTGTTCTAGTGCCAGCTGCTCCAGCCCAGCCCAGCCCATCTCTGTGTCAGCACCAGTGGTTCCAGTCCAGCCATTCCATCTGTTGCAGACTTACCAGTTACTGTACCAGTTGCTCCATTCCTGTATCTGTACCAGCCACCTCAGTTTGGGCAGTAACAACTGTAGGTCACTGACTGAGTCCCAGCTCATGATATTTACACCAATCAACTCAAGTGGACATTCTGTCTTTGACATTTAATTAATCTTCAGGATGCAAGAGTTACCCCTTTGAAGAAGGGGGAGGGGGAGGGGGGGTAATGGTGTCAGTACCAGGATTTAGGCTGTCCCTTTAAGACTGAGAAAAACTCACCTGATATAGCCCTTACCTGGAAATAACAGTGATTGGTCAGTTCGCTGTTGCTCACATTTAAAGGACCTGTTGCACACACATACCAGTACTCATGAGAGTGGATGCCTTGTGTGCTCTTGCTTGACCCAGCTTGCATCTGCTATGTGTAATACTATGTATGCCCCAGCTTGCTCTGACCCTGCTCTCTACTTTCTGATGTTTGTGTACTGTTAGGACTCTGATCTATATGTGTGAGACATGGCTCATCTAGACTACACTTCTGCTTGACCCTCCTGTGTTATCAGACTCACAGTTACAGCTTTGCCTGTTCTGACCTGCTACACACTAGTCTCATTGCAGCTCTAGTGACGTGATGTAGCGGTGCACCCCAAGTACCAGCAAGCCTGCTCTGGCTATAAGTCTGTCTGTGGTATGTGCTATTCTTTACTGAACTAACTGCTTATTCAGCACATCTGAACTGTTTCACGTATTACCCATTCACCTGCATGGCACAGACAGGCAGGTGAGAGAATGCAACAGGGTGCTGATCTGTGTCAGACATTTTGTGAAGACAGCTAAAAACTGCACATGGCCCAGGATTTACATGATTGTGTAACTTCTCAGCCATCATCTCAGTTCTGCAGGTGTTCGTGATCCCAAGCATGGCAAAGAAGCTTTGTTGGGGTTATGTCTTCCTTCCCCTTCCTAATGTGTGCTGGAGCCCTGCCCAGCACTGCCCCAAAGTGGTCCATCTGCAAATTCATTGCTAACAGCACACAAGGTGGGCCTGCATGTAATGTCAGCCACCAATCACTGCATAGTCTCCCTAGTAGCACAAAGGCTTTCCAGCTCATTCCTTCAAACCTCAAACCTTCAAAACACAACCCGCCTTAAAGAGATGAATGCAGTGAGAAGGATTGGGGTTGAAGCCAAACAAGCCAAATCAAGGAATCTAAACTGGCTAATAAAATCCCATAAAACTGAAATCATATGCATGCCCACATAGCACCACCTAGCATCCAAATCAAAATCTAACTACAAAGATGCATTGTTACAAGTGATTGATTCAGCTGCAGTGAATGTTTGGTGGACGTCATATTCACTGCTTTATTATTTGTCCTTATGAGGGATGTAGGTATCATATACAGGTGCATCTCATAAAATTAAAATATCATCAAAATGTTAATTTATTTCAGTAATTCAATTCAATGAGTGAAACTCACATATATACAGTAGATTCATTACACACAAAGTGATATATTTCAAGCATTTCTTTCTTTCAATTTTGATGATTATGGCTTACAGCTAGTGAAAACCCAAAATTCAGTATCTCAGAAAATTAGAATATTACTAGAGTTGAGGGAACCCGAACTGTAAAGTTCTGGTTCGTACCGGACTTTAGGGTGTCCGTGACCCGAACCCGGACATTTGAGAAAAAGTCAGTGTTCGGGTATTTTTTCGCGCCTTTTTTGTGTCTGTTGAATAGCTGCAGGGCAGCCAATCAACAACCGTTTCACTCGTTTGCCCTTAGAAGCCATCACAGCCATGCCTCCTAATGGCATGGCTGTGATTGGCCAGTGCATCATGTGACCCAGCCTCTATATAAGCTGGAGTCATGTAGTGCTGCATGTCACATCATCTCATACTAGTGTAGGGAGAGGATGCTTCTGCTGCTGCTGTGAGGGACAGATTAGCTTTAGAAAATCATCTCATACTATTGTAGGGAGAGGATGCTGCTGCTGCTGTGAGGGACAGATTAGCTTTAGAAAATCTGTTAAAACCAGCGATTTATTGGTGGGTGGGTGCTAGAGGAGATTTTTGTTTGCTAGAGTACATTTTGTTTGCTAAGCAAAGTGCCTCATATAAAACCTAAGCAATTTTTCTATTTGTTAGGTGGGCGTTTGCAGCCATTTTTGCAAGTGCAGTGCACTTGCAACTGCTTGTGTGTCAGGGACACTACTTTAATTGTGTTCTGTTAGTTCAGTTGGCAACATTTTGGCATATTTAAATACTGCTTTTCCACTGCAGTTAGACAAAATACATTTTTTTTTGTGCAAAATATTACATTTGCGGCCAGCGGGGCATTTCTTGCACAAAATTAAAAAGTGTGTCTACATTGCTGGTTTAAAAAAATATATATTGTAAATACTACATTTGCGGCCAGCGGTGCATTTCTTGCACAAAAATAAAAAGTGCGTCGACATTGCTGGTTTAAAAAAAAAAAAAAAATATTCTAAATACTACATTTGCAGCCAGCGGTGCATTTCTTGCACAAAAATAAAAAGTGTGTTTACATTGCTGGTTTAAAAAAAAAAATCTAAATACTACATTTGCGACCAGTGGTGCATTTCTTGCACAAAAATAAAAAGTGCATCTACATTGCTGGTTTAAAAAAAAGAATAATAAATAGTGCTACATAGTACATTTGCACCTTGCTGTGCATTTCTTGCACAAAATTAAAAAGTGCGTCGACATTGCTGGTTTAAAAAAAAAATAGTGCTGCATAGTACATTTGCACCTTGCTGTGCATTTCTTGCACAATTTTTTTTTTTTTTAATATGTCTCAATATTTTGGGGGCTAACCCAATAAGAAAGAAAAACAGACAAAAAACAGTGTTCGCTTCCTCCTCCTCCTCCACTGCCACTTCCACCTACACCGCCACGCTCACCGCCTCCTCAACCTCCTACTCCACATCCACCTCCTCCATTTTTTATTTTTTTATGTGATTTTAAGTTATTTCCCTATCCACATTTGTTTGCAGGGCACTTGTCATACTCTTACCCCCATTTTGCTTCCTTTTGCAGCCCTCTAGCCCTTTCCAGGACTTTTTTAGAGCCATTTTAGTGCCCAAAAGTTCGGGTCACCATTGACTTCAATGGGGTTCGGGGTCAAATTTGGGTCAAGTCCGGGGCCGAACTCAAACCCGCCGAACCCAAACATCCAGGTGTCCGCTCAACTCTAAATATTACATAAGACCAATAAAAAGGATTTTTAATTCAGAAATGTCTTACTGAAAAGTACAGTATGTCCATGTAGAGTATAGTATGTACTCAATACTTGGTTGCGGCTCCTTTTGCATGAATTACTGCATCAATGCAGTGTGGCATGGAGGCGATCAGCCTGTGGCACTGCTGAGGTGATATGGAAGCCCAGGTTGCTTTGATAGCAGCCTTCAGCTTGTCTGCATTGTTGGGTCTGGTGTCTCTCATCTTCCCCTTGACAATACCCCACAGATTCTCTATGGAGTTTAGGTCAGGTGAGTTTGCTGGCCAATCAAGCACAGTGATACCTTGATCATTAAACCAGGTATTGGTACTTTTGGCAGTGTGAGCAGGTGCCAAGTCCTGCTGGAAAATGAAATCAGCATCTCTATAAAGCTGGTCAGCAGAGGGAGCATGAAGTGCTCTAGAATTTTCTGGTAGAGGGCTGCACTGACTTTGGACTTAATAAAACACAGTGGACCAACACCAGAAGATGACATGGCTCCCCAAATCATCACTGACTGTGGAAACTTCACACTGGACCTCATGCAACTTGGATTCTGTGCCTCTCCACTCTCCCCTTAGACTCTGGGACCTTGATTTCCAAATGAAGTGCAACATTTACTTTCATCCAAAAAGAGGAATGTGACAGTTGTAGTCCATGTCCTTGATACGTCTGTGTGTGGTGGCTCTTGAAGCACTGACATCAGCCATAGTCCACTCCTTGTGAATCTCCCCCAAATTCTTGAATGGCCTTTGCTTCACCATCCTCTCAAGGCAGCGGTTATCCCTGTTGTTTGTGCACATTTTTTCTACCACGTTTTTTCCTTCCACTCAACTACCATTAATATGCTTGGACATTCAGCTTCTTTAGCAATAACCCTTGTGAAGGGTGTCAGTGACTGTCTTCTAGACAACTGTCAAGTTAGCAGTCTTCTCCATGATTGTCCTTGTCCACGATTGTGTAACCTACTGAACCAAGTTAGGTAGCTGTGATTAGCGTGTGATACCATAAATCTACAATATTTAACTTTTTCACAATATTAACATTTTTTGAGATACAGAATTTTGGGTTTTCACTAGCTGCAAGCCATAATCAATGAATGTTGAAATATATCGCTCTGTGTGTAATAAATCTATATAATATATGAGTTTTACTTTTTGAATTCAATTACTGAAATAAATTAACTTTTTGATTATATTCTAATTTTTTAGATGCACCTGTATAGATAAATCCACAGGGGACATTCTTATCACACTCTATTTTCACTTATATTTACATTAGCCAGTATGCCTGTTATTACTACCCATTCCCTTTCCTTTGTAAGTGGAGTCTGCTTCCCGGAAAGGGATACATTTAATTTTCCAAGTCCTGTCACCAAGTATACAAAGGATCCTAATTGGTGCCCATGAATAGTTTAATATTGAGCACGACACACGGTTATATTTTCTTCTTAATTTTGTTTTTGCATGCCGATGTATTATTCATAGTAAAATCATTTTAAAAACCACAAATTAGTCATTCAAAGAATCACAAATACTCGGTCTTAAAGCAGCAAACTCTCCATTACCGCCATGCAATTAGCCTGACATTGTGGCTTGTGAAATTTTTCAGTATATAAAACAACATGGTATAAAAGAATCGCAAGGGCTGAGAATTCAACATGAAATGTAGACCTTTTTTTTTAGTAAAATATCTTCTTTTCTGATTGTCTGGACACACAGCTGTTCGTGAATAAAAATGATTAACAGATTTTCTACAATTCTGATTCATGTAATTCTGATGCTGCAAACTGATCTACATAAGTGGAGTAAACAACTGCATAAAGGGCTTTCAAAGAGTCCCTTTGTTGTCAACCGAAGTTTCCTCAATAAATATGAACATAAATTATATTTTTCAATAAATGCATGTATTATTATATTTGAAAAATAATTATATAAACACCACAGGACTTTTTCAGAACTGAAGACGAAGGTGGTTTTAAAAAAAAAAAAAATTCTTATACACAGTTATCTTCCTGCCAAGTAATCTCATAGACATAGAAGAAAACATGAACCAGTAAGCTGCATAGCAATTTTTAACCAGTTGCCCACCGCCCGCCGTGGCTTGACGGCAGCAACTTGGCTCGTTATCGCGAAACGCCGCCACCTGCCGGCGGCCGCGAGAACGAGTATTGTGAGCGTGCGCCGCCGGAGGCACGCTCGCGCGTTCACTGTGTTCCAGGGGGGCCAGGGAGAGGGTACAGCGGATTCAATAACTGCCAGTTACCCACGATAACCCCCTGGAGTGACAGAACGGAGGTTCGTGTATGTAAACACGGATCTCCGTTCTGACAGAGGGGGAAGGGATATGATCACAGGCTCTCTGTATATCGGAGCCGTGATCATTCCCCTTCCCCAGCCAGCCCAGCCTCCATATAGTTAGAACACACTGAGGGAACACAGTTAACCCTTAGAGCGCCCCCTGCAGGTTAACCCCTTCCCTGCCAATGGCATTTACACAGTAATCAGTGCATTTTCATAGCATTGATTACTCTATAAATGCCAATGGTCCCAAAAAAGTGTCAGAATGGCCCGACATGTCTGCTGCAATATCTCAGTCCTGATAAAAATCGCAGATCACCGCCATTACTAGTAAAATATATAAAAAAAATAAAAACCCCATAAATTAATTCTCATCATTCGTAAACGCTGCAACTTTTGCGCAAACCAATTAATAAACGCTGATTGCAATTTTTTTTACCAAAAATATGAGGAAGAATATAAATCGGCCAAAACCCATGAAAAAAATTTTTTTTTACATTTTTTTGGATAAGTATTTTGGCAAAAAGTAAGAAATATTGTTTTTTTTGCAAAATTGTCACTCTTCTTTTGTTTATAGCGGTGATCAGAAATGATGCAGAGGGGATCAATTACCACCAAAAGAAAGCTCTATTTGTGGGAAAAAAAGGACGCAAATTTTGTTTGGGTACAACGTCGCACGACCACGCAATTGTCAGTTAAAGCGACGCAGTGCCGAATCGCAAAAAGTGCTCTGGTCCTAAACTGGGAAATCCTTCCGGGGCTGAAGTGGTTAAATAATACCTTATGTGTCCAAATTCTTTATTACTGTTGGTATTTTTTATCAAATGTTTGCATAACCACTAATATCAATGATTATGTATGTCCTGGTGCTGAATACCCTTTAGTAAGGTAAATATGAAATGCTGTGTATGATTTTGCAGTCTTTTATCCAACCAGCAGGGTTGTTTACAGAAATCAGTAAAGCTTAATTTATGGACACATGTGAAAACAGGACTGGCTTATACCTATGGGTTCTCTCAGACAAGGTTAGCAAAAATGCAGTCACTGCTGATAGCCCCCAGTACTTTGAGAATCCTTTGATGTGCTTTCAGTTATTATTTGTATAACAAACAAATATATGAAAAAGAGATAGACATAAAGAGCAATTGAAAAAACATGTAGCATCCCTCCTATATGTGATATGGCTACAGTGGAGAGTGTTACACAACAAGGAAGGGCACCAGTCACTTTTGAATTTTGAAGTTTGCTCTGGCTCACAGGGAGAGAGGGTTAGGGTTAGGTCTCCACTAGCAACCAGGCTTCCAGACTCCATTGTTTCAAAGCAGCGTCAGTAATCTCTGAGAGCAGACACTCCGTCCCCTCCTGGAGACATCCATTGGGCTAAAGAAGAGCCTGGACTCTCTGAGGGTAACAACCGTTACCCTTCCAGCAGACTTCTACATCAAAGTGCCCCCTCCTCAACCAGGCAGGGGGCTCAGCTAAACCTGTGTTATTCCCGTAGGACTCAGGCCTATACAGTACAAACTCCAAGCACGTCCTCCCAAGACCAACCTCTCCGAGCATGCACCACTGCAGACAACCTCTAGTGGGATCCAGAAGGGACATAAAGGCTCAATAGCAAAAGACTTGCCGAGCTCCATAACTATACTATAGGGTGCTGCACCTATGAAGCATAAGGGAAACACCCAATGGAACCATAGGCGGCAAAACAAACATGTATAGAATTCCTTAAACAACCAACCAACACCAACAGTAGATTAAAATAGGCCACAGCTTGGTTTATTGGTTTTATAAACCCATTTTATTCACAATAATAACTTTTCGTCACAACAATAACTTTAACCCCCTCCCACCCACGCTATAGCCGAAAGATGGTTACAGCGCAGGCATGCGCTGTCTGGGCGCCCCCAGGGGCGTGCTTGCCGCGCTCTGTGATCAAAAAGTCAATTACAGCTGATCACATAATGTAAACAGATTGGTAATTAGCTTGACAGCGTGAAGAGGAAAAAAACAGCCGCTTACCGGCTTCTGTCAGAGGGACATCGGTCCTGAACACGGAGAGCTGCCGCCGCCTCATCTGTGCCCACCAGTGCCAACTGCCAGTGCCTGCCAGTGCATATCAATGCTGCCAATCAGTGCCACCTACCAGTGCCCACCAGTGCCACCTGCCAATCAGCGCCACCTACCAGTGCCCATCAGTGCCTCAATATCAGTTCCAACTATCAGTGCTGCCTATCAATGTCACCTACCAGTTCCCATCATTGCCCATCAGTGCCACACATCAGTGCCCTTCAGTGCCACCTAGAGATAGCAAAAACAAGAGAAGGGCACACCGACCTAGTGCAGTACTGTTTAAAAGGTTTATTAAAAGTATTAGAATAAAAATATATACTCACAAACAGAGCATTGTAAAGGCGCAACAACGATAAAAGGCAAACACAGCGCCTCCCTGCTGTAGTGGAGTGTCAAAGTAGTCCTGGGGCCTTTTATGTTGTTGTGCCTTTACAATGCTCTGTTTGTGAGTATATATTTTTATTCAAATACTTTTAATAAACCTTTTAAACGGTACTGCACTAGGTCGGTTCTTCTCTCGTTTTTGCTATTTCTAGTACCTTTTGGATGCCCATGGTCCTGAGTTGTGCTGCAAGACCTATGAGTGTGGAAATCTACTCACATCTTCTAAAGAATCAATCAGTTTCCTCGACACCCCCCAGTTGACCAATAGACCCAATTTCAGGAGTATCGGTTGTTTGATTTCTTCAGTGCCACCTACCAGTGCCCTTCAGTGCTGCCCACCAGTGCCACCCATCAGTGCCACCTCTCAATGCCCATCAGTGCCACCTATCAGTGCCCACCAGTGCCGCATCATCAGTGTCCATCAGTGCCACCTTATCGGTGACCATGAGTGCTAATCAGTGCAGCCTATTCAGTGCCCATCAGTGCAGCCTCATCAGTGCACATCAAAATTTTTAATCTTTTTTAGTTTTCTTAGCAAAAAAACAAAAAAAAACCCAGCAGTGATTAAATACTACCAAAAGAGAGCTCTATTTGTGGGTAAAAAAATGATAAAAATTTAATTTGGGTACAGTTGACTGCGCAAATATTATTCAAAGAGTGACAGCGCTGAAAGCTGAAAATTGGCCTGGGCAGGAAGGGGGATTAAGTGCCCAGTAAGCAAGTGGATAATATTTAGTATTTTACCTCTTCTTATATGCCCTCTTTGATCTAATATTATTCAAAGGGTCTGCCACATAAACCTTGGCCGCAATGGGGGGAGGGGGGATAAGGGCACAGAGCTCTTCTCCGTGGACCTCTTCTGACTACTGCCGATGAAATCCCTGTGCAGGCTCCTTATATAGGGCCCTAAGATGCTTCTGGAATTTTCTGGGAGGTCGCCTGACCCTAACTGACCTATCCCTAACTGACCTGCTGACCTTCCAGAACATTCCTGGAAATGTGACCTCAATTGGCCTATCATAATAAGCATAATTTAAAATCATTCAAAAGGGGCTGACTATGACACCACCACGATCCCATGGGCAATGGGGGGCCTATAAAAGGCTACCCCCTTTTTTCCCATATGAGCTGCTCACAATTGTCCCAGGTAGGTTACCATCCAGGAAAGATAAATATAGACACCCTAAAGCACAGGGTGGATACACTCATAAAAAACTCCCCAAATCATTATAATGTAATTTAAAAAATTCAAATAAAAACTATAAAAATTCTCCCAAACCAAGACTGCCAGCAAAATACACCTTGTGCTGCTTTAATATACCCGGAGAGCTTTCATGAAGAAAGGTAGAAGACAACCTTTGCAGATGTGATTAACCGAAAGGCATGGAACTTGACAGATATTGCAAATCTGCCACCTGTGTGCATAAATGATTTTGATATTCAATAAATAATTTAAGTTAAAACACTTTGTATTGTTCTAATCAGTACTAAGTAAGGTTAACACAAACAACAGCAGTTTTCAGTCAAACAAGTTCTATTCAATGTGCTTGATGTTTGGAAACTCAGTAAAGGAAATTGTAACAGGAATAATCAAGTAAAATACTTTACACCATGATAAATCTTTTCTTGCCTTATGCGCCACTTTTGGATTCTTAAATTTAATAATTTAGTAATTAGTTCCCTGAAGATGTCATCTATGACGAAATGCGTAGGGGGGGCCTAAGAATGTGACCTTATCACACATGCTTACTGGTTGTCGGTTGAGTGGTATTGCTTTCATTCATGTTTTACACAAGAATGCGCTCTTTGTTTTAATAAAATAAATAGATATATTTACAGTATCACGCTATGGAGCTGCATAGTATTTCCTTTCTCTGCCTTGATTTGGAGGATACGTTCTCTTGTGGTGTGATCAGTACCAGGAGGCATTAACTCCTTGAGCGATGTTGACCATTTTAATTATAGTGGTCATAATGATCTGGTAAGAGTCTCTTATGTGTTTCTTTGAGGCACTCTTGGATATCCTTGGTGCTGGGAATCACAGAGGGAAGATTCCAGCAGCATTTTTTTGGCATGGCTTTTTTTATAGACACTGTTTAGTGATACAAAAACCAAAAAGTGCAGCGCTAATTAAATATAGTCAAATTAATGTATCAGCAAATTCATTGAAACCAGTCCAAATAGTTCACACTAGTATGTATATAGTCCTAATGGTCAGGATCCAGGGTTTGATAATAAGACACACTTCCTCAGCTTATAGCAAATCCAATATTGGGAATGAATAAATACCCTTACCAGATATACTCTGGGGAAACGCCTTAAATCATGGATACGTTCCAAGGAAGAGAACTTTCCACCAGCTTCGGAGCTCCAATCAAGCAAACCCGATCCACAGGAAACCTCCACCTCCAAGGGAATAACCATATATCCAAGGTGTCCAGAGAAAGTACAAACACTCGGAATGGTAGGTAGCGGTGCCTCATAGGGAAAGGAAGGAATCTCCCATAGTGTAATATTGTTTAACCAGAAAATTTTATTAAGGTAAAATCGCACTTACATACATAAAGGATAAAAGAAGCTTCACATGGAATTCCAACGTCTAAGAACAAGCGCAATGAGCTGGAGTAGACCCTCCTCACCCGACGCGTTTTGTCCGATAGGACTTCAACTGGGGCATCCTATCGGACGAAACGCGTCGGGTGAGGAGGTTTCCTGTGGATCGGGTTTGCTTGATTGGAGCTCCGAAGCTGGTGGAAAGTTCTCTTCCTTGGAACGTATCCATGATTTAAGGCGTTTCGCCAGAGTATATCTGGTAAAGGTATTTATTTATTCCCAATATTGGATTTGCTATAAGCTGAGGAAGCTTATGAATTTGCTGATACATTCATTTGACTATATTTAATTAGCGCTGCACTTTTTTTTTTTTTTTTTTATTTAGACAATATAAGGTTATTGTTGTGCCAGCTGCTTTTATTTTATTCATTAGATTAAGCGCAGTATTATCCTTTATCTATATCACTGTTTAGTGATATATTGCCTGTGCACCGAGTGATATATATTTTTACTTTTCACAAATTGTTATACATTGTAATTCTCATGGGTCTTTATACATGTATGTAACTTTTGGAATATGATGATTAATAATTATACAGAAATTTTCACATCTCAGGCTAGGTACCTGAGATACTCCATGGCACAATATTGCTCCCTGTTTGTGGGGCACCAGTTGCCAGGGATGGGGCAAAGCTCATAAATCCCCTCATTACCAGTGCCCTCCGTCACCCATGCCATGTCACTACAACTCCCCCTGGTTAGATGCTTAAGCACCGGACACTAGCAACAACAACACAGTCTCTTCTCCTTGCACTGAAAGTTAGATATTTGTAAAGTGTTCACATTGACTCCTCTTCATCCCCCTCCCAATACGCTGTGCATGAACCCCTTTAGTCACTTCAGACCAGGCAGATTGGCTTAAAAAAAAAAGCTCTTTACTGAAATTGATACTAAACACACATTGTTTAATTTACATTGTCCCTTCTATTTCTGTATGTGGATGGTGGCACTATAATTATTTTAATAAAAAGAAAGTACCTTTTTCCTAATCAAGATACAGCTGTCACATGACCAAGATCTTTCCAAGCCTGTCTGCAGGGAAACATAAACAGGAGGAGCTTCTAGTCCTCTGCTGCTGGTCACATGTTAAAAAAAACAGCCTTTGTAATGCAGATTAAAAATAACTAATTAATATAAATAACCTGTTTTAAATTGTCATACAAATGTTTGTTTTAAATACAATCTTTATTATTTTTTGGCAATAACATGGTGTGGGTGGATTTCTGCCAGTCACAGGCTATGTCACGCCCCTCCAGCCTGTGTCTTAGAATAACAGGGAGGTGAAGCTTCCATCAATCTACATGTAATATCCTGCCCCCATTGTGTTTAGCTGGTTAGTGGGCGTGGAGGAGGAGGGAGGGAGTGAGATGTCATTTACCACTGTGTATACACACACATTTGTGGTTCTATAGTCACATGGGCTGCTCAGATGTGATAGGGAGGAAATGCTCAGCATTGAAACTTAAACTGAGTGTCATGAACCCATAGTCATTCATGTCCTGTCTGTTTGCTTACCTCTTGATTGTGTCAGCTTAGAGGCCGTACGCATCACCACCTGTGGGCTAAGTAATCTCCTCTCAGTGAACTCCACCCCGGCTTGCAATTAAAGTGGTCATCAAGGCTTCAGGAAAAAAAAACCACCTGCAAGAGAAAGGCATAATGAGCTAGTATGCATCGCATACTAGCTCATTATGAAATGCTTACCTTAGATCGACGCCGTTGCAGCGGTCCCCGAGCACTGCTGTGACCAGTGTCATGTTGTGTCCGTTGTCTTATGGGATCCCGGGTTCCGACCAATCACAGCGCGGACTCCAGCGCTGTGATTGGCAGGAGCCGCGCTGATGTCACTCCCGTGCATGCGCACTGGAGCTGTCATTTACGGCACACTTAGTGAAGAAACGGCCCATAGGGCCGTTTCTTCACTGCGCGTGTCCCGATGATGTCGGCACATGCAGATATAGGGAATATCTCCTAAACGGTGAAAGTTTAGGTGATACTCCCAGGACATACAGGTAAGCCTTATTATAGGCTTACCTGTAGTTTAACCACTTCAGCCCCGGAAGGATTTCCCAGGTTAGGACCAGAGCACTTTTTGCGATTCGGCACTGCGTCGCTTTAACTGACAATTGCGCGGTCGTTAGACATTGTACCCAAACGAAATTTGCGTCCTTTTTTTCCCACAAATAGAGCTTTCTTTTTGGTGGTATTTAATTCACGTCTGCGTAATTTCTGATCACCGCTATAAACAAAAGAAGAGCGACAATTTCGCAAAAAAAAAAACTGTTTTACTTACTTTTTGCTAAAATACAAATCCACAAAAAAAATATAAAAAAACATTTTTTTTCATCGGTTTTGGCCGATTTATATTCTTCCTCATATTTTTGGAAAAAAAAATCTGCATTTATTGATTGGTTTGCGCAAAAGTGGCCGCGTTTACGGATGATGAGAATTCATTTCTGGGGTTTTTATTTTTTTTATTTTTTACTAGTAATGGCGGCGAGCTGCGATTTTTAGCGGTACTGGGATATTGGGGCGGACATGTTGGACCATTTTGACACTTTTTTGGGAGCAATGACATTTATACAGCGATCAGAAATGTAAATGTCCACTGATTACTGTATAAATGTCACTGGCATTGAAGGGGTTAACCTGCAGGGTGTAGTGAAGAGGTTAACTGTGTTCCCTGGGCATGTTCTAACTGTGGGGGGGGGGGGGCTGGGCTACCATGGGCATAAGAGATCTAACTGATCCCAGTGACAGGGATCAGTAGATCTCCTACGCCCCCACTAACAGAGCGGGGAACCGCCGTGTTTACATAAGCGGTTCCCCGTTCTTTGGCTGTGGCCGCTCATCGCGGCTCGCAGCGGACATCGGGTCTGCCCAAGCCGCCGGCACACTCCTTGGGAGTACGGCGGGCACGTGCCCCCTAGCGGCCACCCGAAGATTGCCGCTTTTTTACGGTGATTCGCGGGACACGTCCACACTGCCGCCGTGAATATACGGTAGGCAGTGTGGAAGTGGTTAAAGTGGTTGTCATGGTTTGACAACCACTTTAAGCAAACACTATATTAGACCATGTGCTGCAAAGCTTCCTTGCCAATAAATGTTGTATGTATTTGGCTTTGTGTATGGTTGTTCCTGTTGTATACTCTGTGTTTATTTTCGGTTTCCGATCTTTGGCTTGTTCTGACTATCCCTGCCTGCCTGATACCCTGATCTTCAGCTTGTTCTCTGTTTATCCCTGCCTGCCTGATACTCTGATCTTCGGCTTGTTCTCTGTTTCTCCTGTCTGCTAATGGCTCTGACCCTTTGCTAGGCTGCTGACTATCCTTTGCTGTACCTGCGCTCCTGAATCCTCTCTTCCAGCTGTAGCCAGCCGAGTGAGAGCTAGGGGACCCTGGGGGCCACGACCTGGATCCAGTTGCAGCCAAATCCATCCTCACCACCAGGGGCTCTGGCGAGTACCTACTGGCTCTTAGACTCTGCGCCCTGAGGAAACCGATGCACTAGCTCCCTGTGTTCCAGTGTCCGTGCTACAGGTGCCCCTCTTCCCGTACCAGCTGGGACTCATTAGCAGCAGTCAGCTATATGTCCACAACCTTAGTGGTGCACTTCGCAACCCTCGGTGCGATTTGCACCCCAGCGGTGTGCACCTGTCACCTGACTCCAGGTGTTGTGACAGTTTGATCAGCCATGGATCTGGCTGATGTGCCGCTACCCACCAATGATTCACTGCAGGACATAGTCCGCAGACTTGAGACCCAGGAGTCTAGTCAGACCAAGGTGATGCGATTCCTTCAGGATCTGGCTTCCCACTTTGAGCAGCTTCAATCCTCCTTAGGACCTCCGGTTCAACAACCTCAACCTGCGGCCGTATCTGTTCCAGTCACGCTCGCAGCCGTGAACCCTTTGCGGTTACCGACTCCGTCCCGTTACTCTGGGGACCCTAGGTTCCTTAGCCAGTGCACCATTCGTTTTGAGCTTAAGCTCCAAAACTTCCCATCTGATCAGGGGAAGGTGGCCTACATTATTTCTCTCCTGTCCGGCGAGGCTTTAGCCTGGGCTGCCCCTCTGTGGGAGTAGGGTGACCCCGTGGTTTCTAGTCTATCTAGTTTCTTGAAACTCTTTTGAAACATCTTCGAGGAACCAGGTCGTGTCTCTTCAGCGGCCAAGGGCCTTTTACACCTCCATCAGGAGTCTTTTTCTGTGGGACAGTATGCTTTACATTTTCGGATTCTGTCTGCTGAGCTGAACTGGAACAATGAGGCCTTAGTTGCAACCTTCTTACAGGGCCTCTCTGAGTGAAGGACGAATTAGCGGGTAGAACCATCCCTGCTGATCTGGACGACGTGATCTCCCTGTGTAACTGGATCGACCTTTGCTTCTAGGAGAGGACTCTAGAAAAGATACGCAGGCACCCCTTGGCCCCTAGTCAGCCTGAGCTCCCCTCTATGCGACCCATGGAGCATCCCCTGCCAGCTGAGGAACCTATGCAGCTGGGCCGGACCAGGCTATCTCCCGAGGAACGTGCTAGGCATAGAACTCTGGGCCTGTGGGGGCAAATATCATTTTCGTGACACTTGCTCACTGCCTCCGGGAGACGCTCAGGTCTTATACATGTGGAAGGTGGAGTATTAGACCCAGAAACATCACCTTCACTCCTGTCAGGGTTCCTGTATGTCGGCGCTTCTCCTCATTCGTTCTTGGCATATTTGGATTCCGGAGCTGCCGGCAACTTTATGGACTGGAATACTGCATATTCCTTGAAGCTTACTCTTTTGCCCTTCGCCACTCCATTGGTGGTCTCAGCAATCGATGGCACTGTTCTTCCAGGAGGGCCTATCCGCTTCCAGTCCCTTCTGGTGAAGATGTCATTTGGTGTACTCCATCAGGAGGAGATATCCTTCCTTGTCCTACCTAAGGCCTCAATCCCCATTGTATTGGCCCTTCCCGGGCAGATACTGGCTTGGGGTTCCTCCTGTTTCTCATCCTGCCTACTCAAGATTGCTCCTAAAGAGAGACTTCCTGTTGCCACCACCTCAGTTTCCTCTGCTCTTCCCGCTGCATATAGCGATTTCCAGGATGTCTTCTGCAATAAATCAGCTGAAGTGCTTCTTCCTCACAGGTCCTTTTACTGTGCCATTGACCTTGTTCCAGGAAGGACTCTGCCCAGGGGTCGTACCTATCCTCTGTCCATCCCTGAGACCCAGGCCATGTCAGAGTATGTCGCTGAAAACCTAGAGAAAGGGTTCATTCGGAAGTCCTCATCATTGGCCGGAGTAGAATTCCTTTTCATTGCCAAAAAGGATGGCACCTTAAGACCTTGCATTGATTATCAAGGTTTAAACGCAGGGACAATCAAGAACCAGTACCACTTGCCCCTAATTTCTGAGCCGTTCGACAGATTGAAAGGCGCCTTCGTCTTTGCCAAGTTGGATCTTAGGGGTTCATACAATCTGATCCGGATAAGGGAAGGCGACGAATGGAAAGCCACGTTTAACACGAGAGACGGGCATTATTAATACCTGGTTATGCCCTTTTGGGCTGTGTAACGCCCCAGCTGTATTTCATAACTTCGTCAATAAGGTCTACAGGGATTTGCTGTATCAATTTGTGGTCATGACATTTTAATCTTTTCGGAAAATATGCTTGTCCACAGAAACCATGTCCGGGTTGTACTCCAGCACCTGAGGGAAAATAACTTGTATGCCAAGCTGGAGAAATGTTCTTCTGAGTGTTGTTAGGTCCTGTTCCTGGGATGCTTTGTCTCCAGTTTGGGTCTTCGTATGGATCCCGAAAAGGTCTCGATCATTACCAACTGGCCCCTTCCTGCTGGCCTCAAGGCCACACAGCGATTTCTTGGATTCTCCAATTATTATAGGCAATTTATTAAGAACTACTCTTCTATTGATGCACCTATTATTGCCTTGAGTAAGAAAGGTGCTGATTCCAAGGAATGGCCTCCTGAAGCTGTCGCTGCTTTCCATGATCTGAAACTAACATTTGTTTCTGGTCCTCTCTTGTGGAGACCTAATCCTGGGGACCCATTTTTTATTGAAGTGGACACTTCCTCTACTGAAGTAGGAGCAGTGCTTCTTCAATTATGTGAGAATAAACGACAACCTTGTGCGTTTTTCTCCAAAAAAATTTTGCAGGCAGAGAAAAATTACACTATTGGTGATTGGGAGCTCCTTGCAATTAAATTGGCGTTAGAGGAATGACATCATCTCTTGGAGGGTTCCCCTCACTCCATAACGATCTTCACTGATCATAAAAATTTACAGTACTTACAGAATGCTAAACGACTGAATCCCAGACATGCACTTTCTAGGTCTTTTGACACGCTTTTTGAGGAGTCCACCTCTGAACCTGAGCCGATCATTCCGACCAAGAGTATTCTTGCCCATTCCACCACCCTGGAGTCTAAAATTCCTCCTGGCAAGACCTTCATCCCCACGGAACTAAGGCCTAAGATCCTTCATTGGGTTCATGATTCCAAGGTGTCAGGTCATGCTGCGTTCCTCCGATCCCTTCAGCTCATCAGTCGCCACTACTGGTGGCCTACTCTCTGTTTGGATGTCAAAGGCATGCCATGTTTGTGCCCATTTTAAGTCCTCCACACAAGCTCCTGCCGGTTTGCTCATGCCCTTGCCCATTCTGAAGGAGCCCTGGACTCATATTGCTATGGATTTCATCACCAATCTTCCGCCGTCTGAAAAGAATACAGTCATTTGGGTGGTTATCGATCGGGTCTCCAAGATGGCTCATTTTGTTCCCCTTCCTGGTCTCCCTTCTGCTCCTGCTTTGGCCCCCATCTTTGTTCAAGAAATCCTCCACCTCCATGGGGTTCCTTCCCATATTATTTCAGGCAGGGGGGTTTAATTAACATCCCCGTTCTGGAGAGCTCTTTGCAAGTCCCTCAATATTGTCTTGGATTTTTCTTTTTACCACCCTCAATGCAATGGACAGACTGAGAGGGTTAATCAGGAGTTAGAGGTCCTTCTCCACACCTTAGTCTCTACTCCTCATGATGACTGGTCCTCTCTACTTCTGTGGGCAGAATTTTCTCACAATAATCATTTTAACACCAGTTCTCAGAAGTCCCCCTTTTTCACAGTTTATGGAGGACACCCTCAGCTTCCTCTTCCTATGACCTGTTCTCTGACATTCCAGCTTTGGCTACTGTTCAGCAATCATTCAATACCATTTGGGGTGAGGTTCATGATTCCCTCCGGGCAGTGGCTGATAAGTTTAAGGGTTTTTTTGCTGACCGTAACAGGTGGAAGCCGCCTTCTTTACTGATTGGAGACAAGGTCTGGCTTTCTACCAGGAACATCAAGCTCAGGGTTCCTTCTCTGAAATTTGCCCCAAGATTCATTGGTCCGTACTCTATAATTGCTAAGTTGAATCCAGTTTGTTTTAAACTCCAGGCTTTCCGAAAAGCCTCAGGATTTCAAACTCCTTTCATGTTTCCCTTCTTAAGCCTTTAGTCCTGAACAAGTGCTGCAAAGCCTCCTTGCCGATCAATGTTATGTGTGTTTGGCTTCATGTGTGGTTGGTCCTGTTGTATGCTCTGTGTCTATTTCCAGTTACCGATCTTTGGCTTGTTCTGACTATCCTTGCCTGCCTGATACCCCAATCTTTGGCTTTTTCTCTGTTTATCCCTGCTTGCCTGATACCCCGATCTTCAGCTTGTTCTCTGTTTCTCCTGTCTGCTAGTGGCTCTGACCCTTTGCTAGGCTGCTGACTATACTTTTCTGTTCCTGCGCTGCTCTTTCCTTTCTTCCAACTGTAGCTATCTGAATGTGAGCTAGGGGACCCCGGGGGCAGCGACCTGGATCCAGTCGCTGGGGCTCTGGTGAATGCCTACTGGCTCTTAGACTCCGTGCCCTGGGGAAACCAATGCACTAGCTCCCTGTGTTCCAGTGTCCATGCTCCAGGGGCTCCTCTTCCCATACCAGCTGGAATTCATTAGCAGCTGTCAGCTATAGGTCTACTACCTTAATGGTGTGCTTCGCAACCCTCGTTGCGATTAGCACCCCTGCGGTGTGCACCTGTGACCCCAGGTGTCATGACACTGAGCATGTGCAGAGCTGCCAACACTGCTCTGCAAAAACCCCAGTTGCATTGGGGGCTTGGACAGAAGTTGGAGATAGAGAACAGCAGGATCAACCAGGTTTTTTGCAGAATACAGAAAACAAATCTCATAGTGACTAAGTGAGTATGAACAGCATGCAATACAGCATTTATTGATAGTTTTTTTATGATGTGGGTTTAGTGAAAGTTGAAGTAGTTAAAGTACAACTAAAGGCAACATACATGTTTTAGTAAATCCTCATATAAATACTTGAAAGTTGCACATGGTAATAAACATAATAACTGAAATGATTATTTTCCTACCATATCGCTGCAATTGTGGTCTCTAATCCCCTCCACCAGTTCTCCTTTGCTGTATACTACTAGTGATGATGGAAGGAGTTCAGCAGCTCTAGCATGTCATTTCCTTTCAGTGAACCAGCTTCTGTATCTCCCAAAGGAAACTACATTTCCCAGAGTCCTCCTGTCTTCTATCATGCTCAATCTATTTTCCATACCACACACCCATCTGCCAATCAATAGCTGGGTGTGTGCTATGTAAAACAGGCACAAGTCAGTACAGCTTAGTTTGCTCACAGATTTTTCTATTAATCTGTATGCTTCTCCCTGCCTGTTCTCCTCTGGTAATTGGTAAACTGACAGAAGAAAAGCCAAGCTGGGAGCAGCCTGCATAGGGAGCAGTGGGCAAGCAAGGGCGGGACACAGTTGGGAGTGGGTGGGGCTTCACTGGCCATTCATGGGCGGGGCATTGTCTGGACTTCTGTGAAGATTGCAATGCCTGAGCTTTCCATGGACTACAGGAGTACCTCCCCCAGTGATGCAGGATGGCTCTTCAGAGAGGCAGCACACAAAAGGGGACAATAGGCAATTGAAAAACAGGAAGTAATGTTGTCTCCTCATTAAAGACTTCCTTTAATGCACCATGCTTTGTTAGTTTGTTCCCCCTAAATATTTGGTTGTATGTTCTAGGGGTCCTGACCAGACCTTTTGGGCTGGAGAACCCCATCCTCCCTCATTACCGCCAATCAGTGTCCACCTGAGCCATGGGAAGAGTCCTTTGGTTCTCCCATAAAGAAGAGCGTTTGCTTCCATGGTTTAGAGATAGGATCTTTCATTCTATGGTTAGTGTAGGACCCACTGAAAAATTGGGGTACTTTGACGCAGTTAGTGGGCTTAGCACTTTATGGCCATATAGTGTGACCAAATCCCCATATTTTTGCATATTTTCTTTATATGTATAGATGCTTTTAAATAGCCTTGCAGGAGTAAATGTCATGTGTACACTGTAATATATTGGGTTGCTTGTGAGGTCTTACAGCAGCACCATGCGTTGTTAGGGTGTTTCCAGCTAATATTTGCGTGTATGTTCTAGGGATTGTATGAGGACACGGGCCACACAATGAGACTAGAGGAGAAGCGGTATACCTTAAACTGCGCAGGGGATTCTTTACTGTCAGGGCAATAAGGATGTGGAACTCTCTCCCACAATTGGTGGTGGCCACATGGAGTATGGATATTTTTAAAATACTGTTGGATGTATATCTTAAAAAACACAACATACAGGGATATGGGAAAGATTATAGACACTGACACACGTACACCTACACAGGTTGAACTGGATGGACTATTGTCTTTTTTCAACCTTACCTACTATGTAACTATGTAAGAAAGTGGGCCACCATAAAAGCCAATCAGGCTCTTATGCAGTATACATGTATAGGCTGAGGGTGTGTTCTCTACCAAGATGAGCTGCTTGCGTAGGATGAGCTTGCTTGCTATTGTGACATGGGGGATCGTTAGCTCAGTGTAGACCCATGGTTTAGTGAAGTCCATGTCAGACTGAAATGTTTTTAAGGGCTTGGTTGCCCTTTTTTAGTAAAAGGAAAATGAAAGTTCACACATATGACTTTCTCACCCAAGGGGTTTCAGCTTCACACACAATTCAAATGAAAATGCTATCCCACCTGGCTACTCTTAAGCTACTTTTAAGCAGCACTGCTGCTATAGATACTGGTCCCTCAGACCACCAGCTCTTCCAGGCACATCGCTTGGAGCTTCTTGGAGGCACACAGCCTTGAGCTCCTTGATGCACACAGCCTCAAACTTCTTGGATGCACACAGCCTCAAGCTCCTTAATGCACACAGCAACTATCTCCACAAAGAGATTCTCTCAATTGCAGCAACTCCAATTCCATTCCTCTCCACTCCACTCCATCTGCAATTCTCAGCAGACCAACATTATAGACATTATGTGCATCTGGACCCACACCCTGGGGCACTCAGCAAATGTGCAAACCCTGTGTCCTTTCCGTGATAACAGAACCTCGTACTGTTACAATATATATATATATATATATATATACAGCATATATATATATATATATATATATTTATATATATTTATTTATTTATATATATATATATATATATATATATATATATATATATATATATATATATACAGTATCTCACATAAGTGAGTACACCCCTCACATTTTTGTAAATATTTTATTAAATTTTTTATGTGACAACACTGAAGAAATGACACTTTGCTACAATGTAAAGTAGTGAGTGTACAGCTTGTATAACAGTGTAAATGTGCTGCCTCCTCAAAATAACTCAGCACACAGCCAGAAACCCAGGTTAAACCTGTAAAAGTGAATCCCCACATGAGTGAAAACGACGGTCGCCAAATCTGTAATTACCGACACACGACTCAATAAAACTCCTCCGTCGTGTAAATGTGACAATATGTTCGACATGTGAGTGATGAAATGTAACATCGTTTCACAGTAAAGAAGTCACAACAGTGTATTTTTTAAATTATTTTATAAATGTTTTTACACTCCCCACATGAGTGAATACACTCTATGACATATATATATATATATATATATATATATATATATATATATATATATATATAT
>BLSH010445724.1:1322276-1337850 GCA_018402905.1 Glandirana rugosa
CCGTAGGAGTTTGCCTTCCACCTCCTCGTGTTCCAGAGATTGTAGGTGGTCGAGACACTACAGCAGTACCTCCTCACCTTTTCCTGAGGTCACTGTTGGACACTTCGAGACCACTTGAGTTACGGGTTCTCCCAATTCCGTCACGACCTTTTATTACCAGCGATGTGTTTTATAACCATGATGCACTCACACACACACATACAATATCTCACAAAAGTGAGTACACCCCTCACATTTTTGTAAATATTTTATTATATCTTTTCCTGTGACAACACTGAAGAAATTACACTTTGCTGCAATGTAAAGTAGTGAGTGTACAGCTCGTATAACAGTGTAAATTTGCTGTCCCCTCAAAAGAACTCAACACACAGCCATTAATGTCTAAACCGCTGGCAAGAAAAGTGAGTACACCCCTAAGTGAAAAGGTCCACATTGGACCCAAAGTGTCAATATTTTGTGTAGCGACCATTATTTTCCAGCACTGCCTTAACCCTCTTGGGCATTGAGTTCACCAGAGCTTCACAGGTTGTCACTGGAGTCCTTTTCCACTCCTCCATGACGACATCACAGAGCTGGTGGATGTTAGAGACCTTGTGCTCCTCCACCTTCCGTTTGAGGATGCCCCACAGATGCTCCATAGGATTTAGGTCTGGAGACATGCTTGGCCAGTCCATCATCTTTACCCTCAGCTTCTTTAGCAAGGCAGTGGTCGTCTTTGAGGTGTGTTTGGGGTCTTTATCATGTTGGAATACTGCCCTGCGGCCCAGTCTCTGAAGGGAAGGAATCATGCTCTGCTTCAGTATGTCACAGTACAAGTTGGTATTCATGGTTCCCTCAATGAACTGTAGCTCCCCAGTGCCAGCAGCATTCATGCAGCTGCAGACCATGACACTCCCACCACCATGCTTGACTGTAGGCAAGACACACTTGTCTTTGTACTGCTCACCTGGTTGCCACCACACACGCTTGAAACCATCTGAATCAAATACGTTTATCTAGGTCTCATGAGACCACAGCACATGGTTCCAGTAATCCATACTCTTAGTCTGCTTGTCTTCAGCAAACAGTTTTCGGACTTTCTTGTGCATCATTTTTAGAAGAGGCTTCCTTCTGGCACGACAGCCATGTAGACCAATTTGATGCAGTGTGTGGCGTATGGTCTGAACACTAACAGGCTGGCCCTCCACCCCTTCAACCTCTGCAGCAATGCTGGCTGCACTCATACGTCTATTTCTCAAAGACAACCTCTGGATATGATGAGTTTCAGTTAGGTGTTCGATTCGTCCGCCACAATATCACAGTCCCACTGTAAGTCGCTGATCGCCGCCATTACTAGTAAAAATAAATAAATAAATAGAAATTCAATAAATATATCCCATAGTTTCTTGACATTATAACTTTTGCACAAACCAATCAATATACGTTTATTGGGATTTTTTTACTAAAAATATGTAGCAGAATACATATTGGCCTAAATTGATGAAGAAATTAAATGTTTTTATTGGATGTGTTTTAGAGCATAAAGGAAAAAACTTTTGTTTTTTTCTTCAAAATTGTCAGTCGTTTTTTGTTTATAGCGCAAAAAATAAAAACCGCAGATGTGATCAAATACCACCAAAAGAAAGCTCTGTTTGTGGGAAAAAAGGGCATACATTTTATTTGATACATTAATGAGCATATTTTAGTGTGCAGGACTTTAAACATGCCTCAGGAGGGGCAACACATGTAAATATTGTAAAAATATCACATTTTATTTGTAAATAGATTAAAAAGTATAATTATATAGCACGGTAACAATAATAAAATCATGAACATTACATATCATATATATAAAACACTGCTGTGATATGCCGTTATCCCGGGCAGCGGGAGGGGACACCCCCCCTCCCGCCGCTCTTATCCAGCCTCCCGTCCCACCGGGAGTGGTTAAATAAGACACTGCAATGAAATACACAGGCCTAAGGAAATCAATAATGCTTACTCAAAGTGGTGCAGCAAGTATATATAAAAAGATGATCAACTCAATGGGATTGGGTTAAACACTCCACCTAATTTCCGGTTATCAAGTAAGTAACACGCTATAACAATGAATAGCAAAGTAAGTCACTCCTGTTTATACTCAGTCTTCCTGCATTAATATATGCTGCACATGTGAGTGGGTCACAGGAGAGCAGAAGAGTGACTCCCTTAGCTGTGTCAATAAACTCTCTACTGCCCACTCACATAAGAGCAGCGAACAGCAAATGAACAGCGATAAACAGCAAATAAACTAATACAACACATGGAAACTTTAGGTAATGATATTTAACCTGCTCTGAAAGAGAGTTCTTTAGTTAGAGATGTATGAGTGAACTTAAGCAGGGTAATAGAGCTTTCCTCTAGAAAAGGGGGGAAGAGTGGAAGCAGTTCAATGGAGCTTGTTTTAACAGTTCAATATTTCTTCAGTTAGCCCTTTAAGAAGTTGTAGATGCATAGAAATGCTGGCTGAGGGAACAATAATAATAGAATAGGTCTCACTGACTAACAGGAAAAAAACCTTGCAGGTATCAACAAGCCAATATGCTGTACAGATGTTTGCTATATAGGGTTTTCACCTACTCATCCACAGGATCACTGGATGGAAATAGCGGGCCCCCTGGTGTATCTGATGATGATGATAGGGGTGATGATCACCCCGGTCTCTGGTTCCTGGAATCGGCTTTCACTGCACTCCTTCCTATAGCTCTATCTTTGATCGATCGATGCGGCTACTGCTGTGACTGCTGCTGCTCTGGAACAGACTCAGATGTCTGTAAATTGGCTCTGCAGATCACCCACTGAAACACTGTAGCACCGCAGCTGGCTGGGACACTGTAGAAATTCACTGGCTGGATCTCTGGAAGTAGGCCGTAGACTGCAGTCCCACTGTGAGGGACACACAGGGTCCTTACTGCCGCCCCGAGAGACTGAATCAAACTCCTCCCTTCACTTAAATAGGTTCTCCCACAAAGCATTATTCCTCTAAATAGCTTTTCTTGCAGCAGAGCACTCTAGGAAATGGAGTCCTTCCATTGCAGAGTCCAAGGACATATTTCCTCTGTAGCCCTACAAATCCCATCAGACACTGCTGCTCCCAGAAATCCTCGTTGCTGCCCTTCTTAAATTCTCCTCTATTGGCTCTTGTATCTGATCCTCCTACTGGAAGCAAAGCCGCAGAAATAGCAGGGCACCCGCTACACTTGGCTAGGAAATTATATTTGATGCAGTTTCGTTTTGCTTTTATTATTTTCTTATCACAGCATAAACAAATTATACAAATAACATTTTTTAAAGTATATGTCAGTAAAATATAGCAGTGATTATATAAATGAAGGCTTTTTCAAATACTAAGCCCAACGTTGTGTTTAATATTATTACATTTTTATGTCATTAATCTTTAATGTACTTGGGGACCACTGGTAACATCAGGATGTGTGCAGAGAACAATATTTACAGCCTTTCAGATACTTATACGGGAAAATTGTAGCGATCATTGAAGGAAATACTGTAAAAGATACCCATAAAGGAATTCCAGGTAAATGCATAATTGAAACATGTGCGTAAATTGTTTAACAATTCAGAAATATGTCATTTCGCTCAGCCAGTCTTATGATTTACACACTTCAGCCACACTATATAGACAGGCATATTTTGTAGTGGGTGACCAAAGACAATCCATACTGTACAGAAGGACCCCAAAGCTGAAATAAGAGATCCAAAAACTGAGACATCCATGTTTATTCAAAAATTAGAAACAGTTTTTTTTTCTTCACTGATCACTGGGTAACTGTTGTAGCTGGTACATACTTCCTCTTCCACAGATCACCTTTCCAGTAAGGTATAACTTGATTGATCACTTGGGCTGGATTCACACCTTTGTGCTGCAGTAACACACAGTAACAATCCTGTTTATTGTGCATTATCATACATACAGTAAAGCACTGCAGTGCATGGTTTTTAGGTGCCAATAATTTTGAATGGCATGCCAAGTCACATGGGAACGCAGGACTCATATGCCTAAACAACTTTAAGACAACCATGAAAATGATCAAAAAATAAATACACTTACATTTGTTTTGGCGAAAATTTCTTTTTTGGCCGCAGCACTTTATTTTGGTTTGCAAATAACAACCACCCATTAAATTGAACATCAACACTTCAGTAAATAAACAGTAAGTGCTTAGTAATTTAAAACTCAAGCACCATCACATATTTCAACAATAACAGTGTCCCCCCCCCCAGATCCGGGGGTGGCATACCACAAATAAGTGCCCGCGACGGGAGGGGGGGGGGGAGCTGTCCTACTGTTGAAACAGCAAGCACCTGTAAATGGGGCTAAGCCCTTTATATAATGAGCCCCATGCCTCCAAGCAAATTCCATCACCTCTGATTGGGCCACCCTCCCCTGTGCTCCAGGTATGGAAATTTGTAAAGGGGCAGTACACCACCAGCACTGTATTAATAAATTATATATATATATATATATATATATATATATATATATATAAATCTTTCCATTTTAAACCCAAATGGCTATATCAATCAGACGGCCGCGCACCCATGTAAGTGTGTCCAGAAAATGGATCCATTTTAACATGGGAACGCAGGCCGTACTATTAAATGTCTAAACAACTTTAAACCCAAAGACAACCATGAAAATTATCAATAAATAAACACACTTACACATGTTTTGGCAAAAAAAAATTTTGGCCGCTGCATTTTATTTTGGTTTGCAAATAACAACCATCCATTAAATTGAACATCAACACTTCAGTAAATAAACAGTAAGTGCTTAGTCATTAAAAACTCAAGCACCATCACATATTTCAACAATAACAAAGTCCCCACCAGCCAGGCTTAACTTACATGTCCAGCCCACCCCATGCCCGCAGCCAATTCAATACAGGATTGAAGATCAAGATTAAATATATCAATCCGGATATCTGATAAGTGTACTAAATCTTGCCTATAGAACCCATGAACTCCTCCCTCCAGATTGGTATGTCTAAAGGAAAAACCTCCTATCAAAGGCATAAATTTGTGGATGCATCTATTAATTTCCTTACGAATCTTGTCCAGCTTCTTCGAGTGTGGATTAACCAACCAGAGAAGACGAGGAACAATTTCTGAAAATATAATGGTTGAGGGGAAGCCATTTTAAACCTGTGTAAATCATTCTTATTCCTATGAATTAACTCTAAAGTCCTGACATAACCTAAATCATTGCCTTAAGGCTGCTTTCACGCTGGAGCGTTTTACAGACGCTATTTAGCTAGAAATAGCATCTGTAAAGCGCCTCAAAAGCCCCCCCCAATCCACCCCAATGTGAAAGCCCTGAGTGCTTTCACACTGGGGCGGTGCACTAGCAGGACGTTACAAAAAGTCCTGCAAGCAGCATCTTTGGGGCGGTGAGGGGAGCGGTAATATACCGCTCCTCTACCGCCCCTGCCATTGAAATGCATGGCAAGCGCTGCCGAAGCGGCTGCACACCACCTCGGTAGCGCTGAGCGCCGGAACTTTTAACCCCTTTTTAACCCCTTGTGGGGGGTTAAAAGCACGGCACTCCCGCCCGCATAGCGGAGCCCTATCGCTGGTAAAACTCCGCTAAATCTAGCGGGGTTTGACCGCGACCGTGGGTCCCGCTCCAGTGTGAAAGTAGCCTCAAGGTGAACTATAAGTATGGCAGATGGAGGCCAAACCTGGACCAACATAGATAGATGAATATGCAAATTTGACCACTTCAATTCTCTGACACCTTTCCAATAGACATCGAAAATTGCTGGATTCAAAGATAAATTCTTGGAGTAGCAGCACCAGCATGCTCGTTTAAAGGCCCAATACATGTAAGAATGGCCAACTACCCAAATGCAGCATTTGGAACCTGCAAAATTCAAACATATAGGTTAGGTCGAACATATAACCGATAACTCTGTGATCCCCATCTTCCCAATTTTTTTATCACTACTTCATCCAGCCCCATCCTGGCAGCTTCTGTTGCTGCACCTATTCTAAATGAGTGGGCTGTAAAACGAAATTGCCCTAACCCAATTTTCTGAACACACTTCTTAAGAATAGCATTGAACTGAAAATGTGTAAGGGTAGAACCATCCTCATGCAGAAATAACTTTCCCAAGCATTAAGGTCTCACAACCAGAGACTTACGGACTGCCATAACCGGCCAAATGTCAGATTCACCCATAGCGCAGAGTTTCAACCAAGTCCCTTTTCCCATTTGATCTGTCTTGGATTTTTTAACCAGTTCCTTACCAAGTCATTGTAAAATGACGTCGGCAGGAACCCTTCTTCGATCCGGGCGGACGTCATATGACGTCTGCCGCTTTTTGCCACTATTGTGGGCCTCTAGGGGCCCGCAGCGTGGCGATCACAGATCGCTTGTGTCCCCCCCGATCGGGGTAAAGAGCCAATAGATTTGGCTCTTTACCACGTGATCGGCTGTGTCCAATCACAGCCGGTCACTACTGACCTCCACGTGCATGCCGCTCGTGCTCGGCGATCAGGGCTGAGGCTTGTCCCTCGGACAAAGCCCAGCTCAGATCGGTGTAAAGAGCCAATGGAATTAAGTACCTGGTACCCAAGTACCTTTCACCAGACCTTCAGCGTACCCGAGTACCTGTCACCTGCCCATCTGAGTACCCAAGTACCTGTCACCAGCCCATCAGCGTACCCGAGTACATGTCACCTGCCCATCTGAGTACCCGAGTACCTGTCACCAGCCCTTCAGAGTACCCGAGTACCTGTCACCTGCCCATCTGAGTACCCGAGTACCTGTCACCAGCCCATCAGAGTACCCAAGAACCTGTCACCTGCCCTTCAGATTACCCGAGTACCTGTCACCAACCCATCTGAGTAACCAAGTACCTATTTGCAGCCCATCAGAGTACCCAAGTACCTTTTACCAGTCCATCAGATTACCAGAGTACCTGTCTCCAGCCCATCAAAGTACCCAAGTACCTATCTGCATCCCATCAGAATACCTGAGTACCTATCTGAAGCCCATCAGAGTACCTGAGTACCTATCTGCAGCCCATGCCTCATAGAATATACCTCGGGTGTTTGCTTTCCAAAACGCATTTCATTTTGTGGGTAATTCCACTGTCCTGGTGCTCCAGGGCCTTCAAAAGTGTGATAGGTATCAATGAAATTTTATGTGTAATTTATGCTCCTAGAACACCTAACGGTGCTCCCTGCATGTTCGGCCTCTGTATGTGGCCAGGGTGTGAAAAAGTCTTCATTTTCTTTCCACATTTTTCGAAGACTTGTGGAAAAAAAGGAACCATTCAAAAGACTCATAATGCCTCATAGATTATACGTTGGGGTGTTTGCTTTCCAAAATGGGGTAATTTTGTGGGTAATTCCATTGTCCTGGTGCTCCATGGCCTTTAAAAGTGTAATAGGTCGTTAGGAAATTAGATGTGAAAATTCTGCTCCTAGAATGCATGACGGTGCTCCCTGCATGTTGGACCTCTCTATGTGGCCAGGCTGTGAAAAAGTCTCACACATGTGGTATCATCATACTCTGGGCGAGCAGCAAAATGTATTTTGGGGTGTAATTGGAAGTATGCCTATGCTGTGTGTGAGAAATAACTTGTTGTTATGACAATTGTGTGCAAAAAAAAAATAAAAATAATTTCTTAATTTTCCGAAGAATTGTGGGAAAAAAGTACATCTTCAAAAAACTCGCCATGCCTCATATTAAATACCTTGGAATGTCTACTTTTCAAAAAGGGGTCATTTGGTGGGTATTTGTACTCTCCTGACATTTCAGGGCCTCAAGAAATGAGATAGGCTATCAGTACATCAGGTATGATCAATTTTCAATGATTGGCACCATAGCTTGTAGGCTCTTTAACTTTCACACAGACCAAACAATATACACTTATTTGGGTTATTTCTACCAATGATAAGTAGCAGTATAGGTTTTGGCCCAAATTTATGAACAAAAATTACTTATTTGCAAAATGTTATCATAGAAACTAAAAAAAGTGTTTTTTTTCCAAAATTTTCGCACTTTTTTCACTTATGTTGCAAAAAATAAAAAACCCAGAGGTTATTAAATACCACCAAAAGAAAGCTCTATTTGTGTGAAAAAAATGATACAAATTTTGTTTGGGTACAGTGTAGCATGAGAGAGTAATTGTCATTCAAAATGTGAGAGCTCTGAAAGCTGATAATTGGTCTGGGCAGGAAGGGGGTATAAACGTCCTGTATTGAAGTGGTTAATGTATAGGCAGATCGACTCCTCACCCAATATAGTATGATTCACATCAATCCCCAAGGGTCTTTTTTGTTTCTAGGGATCAATTCCAATAAACGGAAAGAACCAAAAAAAGTTAAAATAAATGCTGCCCAAAACATAACTGTTTAATAGGATGAAAACACCTCCCGAGCAGCTGTGCATAAATTGCTTAACATGGGCAGGGATATAGGCCTCCTATCTTCAGTATTGAAATGTGATTTGCGTTTGCTGCACTTTAAAAAATGTATTAAATGCCGGCAGATTCATTGATTTAAAGAAAAAGGATATACCAGCCATGACTAAAGCCTCGTACACACGGTTCGACGATCGTATACAACAGGTCATACTCACGACCGTTGTATGCGATATCGATTGTTCGTATGCGCGATTTGAACAGTCGAACATACGACGGTCGTACACGGGAGTTGTATGAGCAGACTAGAAAACTTGGTCTTACCAACAAGCTCGCATACGACCGTTGTATCGTGTGTACAGAGCAGTTGGTACAACAAGTTGTATTGTGCTAAACACGCATGCGCCAAGTCCGGAACGCCCGGAAGTGTCCGTTCGTGTAAAACTAGGTTTCTGTTTCACAATTGCATATTCGTTTGTCTATTGGCAATTCAATTCAAATAGTGAAATGCGGCGCACATTAGCATCTAATTCAATGGGATAATAATGAAGATGCACATTGTTAGTGATACACATGATACTAATGTAATAAAAGACAGTTGTTCTGTAGTGATATTAATAGAATTTGCATTATTTTCAATCTCTTTTCTTCTATTTACCATTTCACCAATATTATAAGCTCTGAAATATGAGAATTCCTTGAATTGAACGTGTTTGTGGTCCCTTGCTATTTGTTATAACTTTTTTTTTTAGTGTAACTGCCTACTTCAAACCTGGCATTTTCTTTAATAAACTTAGGCAAGTATTGTTATTTTAAATATTCTTTATTTTTCACTCATAAAGAATAAAAATTAAATAATGATAATAATTTTTCAGCAAAGCAAATATAACAGAAAACAAATGTATAAAGTATAACAAAATATGTGAAAAATTAAAACAAAATAAACAAATACACAAAAACAAACAAAAAATAAAGCCCTCAATGGGGGTACTGGCCGTAATCCCCAGACCAGGGTTGTTGGGGGCCCTGAGGGTAATACTGTCACTTGGTAGCATGCTGCTGTGGCAGTGGATGTGGTTGGGATGGGGCAGGTGGTGGAGGTGGTGGTGGGGCATCATCCACTAGCCTGGTGGTAGTGGTAATTTGCCCCATCACCCCCTTGATGAGCACTTCCGTCATCAGGCGTTCTGCCATATTTTTTTGTTCCTCCGACATTTTTTTCATCTTTGCAGCTGCAAATGAGGCAAAGGACTCCTCCTCATCAGGTTCCCTTTGGAGGATCTGGGTTGCCTGGTGAAAAAATGCAGCCGCAGCCTCATCAGCGTCCTGGGCCTTCCTCTTCCTTCTCCTCCCAACCTCCAGTGGAGGAATCCTGGACTCACATGGCTGTGATGGCCCAGCTGCCTCCTCCTCAGTCACCGTGTCGGTGACACTTTCCTGAGTAGAAAAAAGTGACATTATTAGAATATGATTGTTTGTGTGGGTGATGACTCCAAACAAATTTACATTTCATTACTGTTGCTTATTGAATAATTAGAAATGACAAACACTAGCATTCTGGCACCAGCATTTGGCTTTATACTTAAAATGACTTTAGGCCACAACTGTGTTCGGATCTCGAAAAAAATGTGTTAAGACTCCAATGTTTGGACAATAATGTTTAGTTCTTATTGTATTTTATCTTTACAATATGTTCACCAACACTATACCTGGGTGATGACGGCCTCCTCCTCCTCCTCATGTCTAGGAGACACGACCTCCCCTGATGTTGAGGGAAGGGTGGAGATTGAGGGGCTAGCCTCAGATACACCCTGTAGGAACTGCAGGCTGGTAAAGTACCACAATTTAGGTGCATACACCGCAGATGCTGCAGCTCCAGACCTTTTGGACTGCTCTACCTTCTTCACCTCCCTGCCAAAGGTTGTGCGAAGGTTTGCAATTTTTTGCCGCACATATTTAGTGGTTGCCTCGGGGATTATTTCTTTACAGAGGTCAACCAGCTGGCTTAGAGCTGCCTCCTTGTGGGTCCTGTTGAAATACTCCTTCAGCTGGACATTCCACAGGCAGGGTAGCTGATGGTACAGGTCAATGAATTTGGGCAGGAAGTCCTGGCCAAAAAAACAGTCGCTCATTATGCCCGCAAGACAGAAGACAAAGCATCATGCAACTTCACCCAGCATACCCCTATAAAAGCCCCCCCAAATCTAGGCCCCAAGCCAAGCAGTATTAGGCTTGCTGCATCATCCATTTAATGCAGGACACATACTAATTACACAGGTTCAGAGGCTAATTGAATGCAGGTAAGGCACCAAGTGAGTTTAATTACCACCTTAATCAGCCACAGAACCTGAGTAATTAATATCTGTCCTGAATTAAAGGGATGATGTAGCAAACCTAAGCAGTATAAGCCATTTTTACCAACAGGGCACTCTTAATTCCACCATGGGCCCCTGGGCAAAGTAAGGCACTAGGGCCCCTACCAGCCTGCCCTGTTTTATGCACCTGCTCTCAATAATTTACGTATAAATTGTTGATGGAATTAAACATATATTCATCACTACTTTCAATCAAATATATTTTAAAACAGAGGAGGGTGTTTGACAAATCAGGGCTTTTTACTAGTTTCACATTAAGAAACCCATATGTCACCGGGACTGGGTTAATGTTTGAACTGTTTTACCTTGTAAGCTGGATGTTTTTAACATTTTTGGAATAAAAAGCAACAAATTTTTACATACTTACACTATGGAAGTCTACTCTGGTTTTTTTCCCTAACAATCGGATGGAGATACGCCCAACAGCGAGGATTACCGGTGGATTAAAAAGATAGGCATTTCACCCCTGCAGGGGTAATGCCCTCTGGTAAGGAGGGGTCCATAGGGGAGCACGAGTGATCACTTCTACCTCACAGCATTTGTTTATAAAGAATAAGAAAGCACCTTTGAGCACTGCACACTTTATAACTGCAAAAAGAATTGTTTTATCTATGAATAAGAAAGGACACTGTGGAGTCAACACCCATGAACTGTGAACCTATATGGTTAAGCAAGATATATGGACAGCTATGAACTATATTAGGGCAACAGCAGTCTGTGGATCTTTTATTATACCCTTGGTGTCAGTACTGAAGTTTTAATGGAATATGCACTTTATACCATGTCTTATACTTATTGTAAATGATTGAACACCATAGAAAGATTATTTAACACAACTGCACTTTAAAAGTTTTCTCCCTCAATATCTGTTATAAAACACTTACATGGTTCACACAGGAAGATTATCAAGCACATTTGCACCTTAAGATTCATTGTTTTTATATTAGCACTTTATTACTGTTTACAGACTATTTAACACAAACTAGCACGTCATACTAGCACTTTTTTCTCAATATAATTTTTAATTTACATTTCACACTCAGACAGCGCCATATCCAAATATTGTAGAGTTTATATTTTAAAACATGCCATAAATCAAAGACTAATCAACACAAAGGGGTGAGCAGAAGTGCACAGTACAGGGGGGGTTTAGGAGGGCACAATACAGGCTCCGGGATGCTGCCCAGGACACAGATATCCTGGGACAGCTTAGTAAAAAGCATGACTTTCCTGGTCAATCTGGGACAATTGCCAAGTATGAGAGGTTATCATGGGGCCCCCATGTACCTGCAATCCAAGCATAACAGTATAGGCCTCTACCCACCTATATATGAAAATCCTGCCGAACCTTCGTTTCCACAGCGCTCGTCCCACAGCGATCGTCACACAGAGCGTTCCTACCTACGGCAATTTTCCTGCCCATTCGTTCGTCTTTTATACCTTGCTTTACATTGCGCATGTGTACCGCTCTCAGGTGCGTCGTGACACTGAGGCGTGACACGTACCAATGCCTCCACGGAACGAAAGATCGCCCCCCACGACGAACGATCAGAAAGCATGGCCGATTCTAGCAGGAGGCACAGGAAGGCCAAAGCCACCCCCATGACCAGGCTAGAAATGGCCGATATGGTGGCAATCTTTGAGCAGAAGGACTATGACTGTAGGAGGGGGGACTATGAAAGGCCCAATAGTCACAAGGACTATGTGCTGGAGAGGGTCATCCAGCACCTGTTTGCAAAATATGGGGTCCAGCGGTCCAAGGATCAGCTGCGGAAGCGCTGGTCCGACCTCAAGCACAGAGAGCCCGACCAGCTGGGCTGGTAGATGTAGATGTGTAAATTCAGTGTGTGGATCTGTTCTTGGTCAAAGTAGCTAGAGAGAATTTTCTGTGAATTTTTGGAATCTTTGTATGCCTTGGGGTTCCCAAATTTATTTTCTAAATCCAGTATAATGTATATGAAGAATACCATTTTAGACTGTTTTCAGACATTTCTTTAGCTTTTGCACTTATGTTCTTTTTGTATTTTGCAACAGGAAAACAAAAAAAAGAAATGGCCGTCCCCCCTCAGGAACCCACCGATGAGGCCACCCCTGGCCCCTCAGCTGAGGTGGCTGTAAGCCCACCTTCATCCCCAGAAGGTAAGTGCTAAATGACAATTAGATAAATTGTGACACAGCCAGGGGTGCTGCTAGGTGCCCAAAAGGGGGTGGGGCGGGGGTGTCAGGCCTAAATTAAAGGATAAGTATCACTTTACTGGCTGCTGCCTGATTCATCAGTGCCCATTAATCCAGCCTTGCTAGTGCAGATATGGTGAGAGGATAGCCCCCAGTGCTGGAAGGCACACAAATGCATATGATGGATAGAAGACAACCCACATCCCATATAAGGGAGGGGGGGGAGCAGCTGTAGGAGTTGACGAATGTTGCCCAAGCCGGTGGTGGAAGCCCAGCAGATGTAGGCAGCTCAGCCCAATTGCAAGGTTGGTACACTTGAAACATATCCCGCAATGTATGTGTTAAACCTGTAGTGACTTTGGGATGCTCAATGAATGCCTTTTTTTCTTTTTTTAGAAGACTCTGATTGCCAGGAGATGCCCCAACATCCCCAGTCCCCGAGGGTACCTCTTCTTTGCCCTTGTAAGTACTGTTCTATTATTGTTTCTTGTGTATTGGCACGCCTATTTGGTACATGCATAGGCGTGCGCAGGGGGTGTGCCAGGTGTGCCTGGGCACACCCTAATCACTGCCTGTGGTGCAGATTCCCCCTATTGCCTGGGTTTCCCCTCATGTTTCAGAATGGAGAGTGGAGGAAGGGGCTGGTAAATATGTAATTTACCGGCCCCTTCCTTTTCTAATTGAACACACTCACTCACTGTGTTCATTCATAACTGAAGCATAGTAAACTGTGTTTACTATGCGTCAGTTTGTGGATGAATAGGAAGCCGCTCTGCACCGAGCACTATCCCATTCATTCACTGTCCTGTACAGCTGAGGCTGCAGAGAAAGACATGTGTGTTTGAGGTTTGGGGTGCACACCCTAATGCAATAGGCTGCGCACACCTGTGGGTACATGGGATAGCAGACAGCAGTTAATAAACCAACACACCTTTTTTACATTTTTGGAAAGTATGGCCATAGCGTTTATTATTGTTGCCTTTAACCACTTACCAACCGGAAGGTTTTCCAGCTTTAGACCAGAGCACTTTTTGCAATTTGGCACTGCGTCGCTTTAAACGTCATTTTGGTCACTTTTTTGGGACCAATTACTTTGCCTGTGGCCGCTCATCACAGCTTGCCAGCGGACATTGGAGTGCGCGCCCCCTAGCGGCTCTTTGCAGATCGCCACCTTTTTACGCAGATTCGCGCACAGCAACCCGACTGCCGCTGTGAAAACACGGCAGGCGGTCGGGAAGTGGTTAAAGTGTTGGGAAAGTGCACCCCCTCTCCCCCAAACAATTACCCAAAAACTAGGCCCATCCAACCCATCATCAGCTATTATGCTGCACATCATTGACCCTTATGCATTTTCCTCTACTTACAGCTCACGAGCTGCCACACTGCACCATTGGGCGCCTCAGCCGGGACATTCAGTGGTGCCGTGTGGAGCTGGAGAAGATCCAGAAGGCAGCACGGGAACTGCGGAGGGTCGCCCAGGAGCAAGAGAGGGCAGCGCAGAACCTCCAGCAGCGACTGAGGGATGTTGGGGACATGCTGGCAAAATTTTGAGAATCTTCTTGCAATTGGGCTGGTGTGGTGGTTCCCATTTTAGGGCATGTTGCCCACATTAAAGGGGCTCCCAAAAAAGCATGTACTCCATCACATTAGGGTTTGGCAAGTGTCATCTTTCTGTGTGGGCAAACCCCCCCTTCCTTCAAACTCGAGTTTATGGGAGAAAGGGGTGTTGCATCTGAGAAATGTGTGAGTTGATTCCATCATGGGTTCCAAGCTGACACGCTTTGAGGGTGGGCACGTGTCAGCTTGGAACCAATGATGTGGTGCACTCACACATTTCTCAGATGCAACACCCCTTTCTCCAAGAAACTTGAGTTTGGAGGAAGGGGGAGGGGTTTGCCCACACAGAAAGATGACACTTGACAACCCCTGATGTGATGGAGTACATGTTTAGACACTTTTGTTTGGAGCCTTAGCAGGTTTTATATTTGTCGAAAATGTTTTATATCTGTTTTTAAAGCTGTTTTATATTTGAATTTCTAATGTTGCTAAGCACATCAGAATGTGCAAACAATACAGGGAGTGCAGAATTATTAGGCAAGTTGTATTTTTGAGGAATAATTTTACTATTGAACAACAACCATGTTCTCAATGATTCCAAAAACTCATTAATATCAAAGCTGACGGATTATTAATACGTGTCATTATCAGTGGACGTGTGTGTCTATAGGAGGATTTTATCGATGTTGATTTTTGTTTGATTTTTGATGAAGGTTTTTATAAGTCGAAACTATAATTACTCAAAAACCTTAGTAACTCTTGTACCAACAACAAGTTATCATTTTAATAAGGAGTTTTTATGTTGAACGGATTATTAAGACGTGAGGGACATAACAAACGTGTAAGACTACACGAATCGTTGTAATCTTTAAGTTTATATTTTGTCGAAATTTTTGTCTATATTTTGTAAAAGCTGTTTATATTTTGGACGATTCCGAGGTTTGTTTTCACAGATTTGTACATGAGGTAGTGTAGTCCCCAACAGTTCACAGTAGAAAGACACACCCGTTTGGGGAGGGGGAAGGAGGTTTGAGTTCAAAGAACCTCTTTCCCCACAAC
>BLSH010445724.1:1338318-1350273 GCA_018402905.1 Glandirana rugosa
TTTCTCAGTTCACGGGCAGTTATTTTGCGCCTTGGTTTTTCCACACGCTTCTTGCGACCCTGTTGGCTATTTTGAATGAAGCGCTTGATTGTTCGATGATCACGCTTCAGAAGCTTGGCAATTTTAAGAGTGCTGCATCCCTCTGCAAGATAGCTCACTATTTTTGACTTTTCGGAGCCTGTCAAGTCCTTCTTTTGACCCATTTTGCCAAAGGAAAGGAAGTTGCCTAATAATTATGCACACCTGATATAGGGTGTTGATGTCATTAAACCACACCCCTTCTCATTACTGAGATGCACATCACCTAATATGCTTAATTGGTAGTAGGCTTTCGAGCCTATACAGCTTGGAGTAAGACAACATGCATAAAGAGGATGATGTGGTCAAAATACTAATTTGCCTAATAATTCTGCACACAGTGTATAAAGATATATTTGATACTTACAGTGTGTGACTTCTTCTTTACTTTATGTATGCCTGTGAGTTCCATAAAGTTTAGGTCTTTAAACTGCTCTTCTATGTGGTCAACACAGATGTAGTTCATCTCTTAACATTTCACAAAGTTGGTAATGCATCATGTTTTTGGTCTTCATGCATAGAATGCATGAACACCAACAACATTTTGTGTTTGTGTATATGTAGCACAACCCCTGCACACCAAAATACATTTCAGAAGGTGAGATTTGGATCTCATGCAGAAATGAAGGTTAGATTTCTCTTTTGGAGCAAGAGCAAAAATAAAGCACACATAGAACATCTCTTTTCCACATGAAAAAACACACAGACAAGAGTAGTTAAAATGAAGGATCCATTTATAAGGATAAGATTAATGATCTGGAGTCATGTTTTGCCAGGACACAGCCCCTCTCCCCACAAAATACTTCATGTATTTTCTCCGCAATTCTCTGGCGTTCTGGGTGGCCAAGGTATCACTTCGACTTTGAAGGTCTGCCATTGCATCTGTCAGATGGCCTTCACTTGATGTTGCTGTACTTGGGCCTGGCAGGGCTGCATCAGGGTCAGTGGGTCCACTTTGGAGATAATTTGTGGCATTCCTGCGCAAAAAATTATGAAGAATGCAGCAGCAAAGTACCACATGGTTTATTTTATATAAAGCCAAGTTTATCGGTGTTAAAAACAGACAAAATCTGTTGGCCAAAATGCCAAATGCATTTTCCACCACTCTGCGAGCACGTGACAGTCTGTAGTTAAAAATCCGCTGGTCAGCGGTCAGGTTACGTTGCGGAAACGGCTTCATGATATGTTCCCCAAGCCCAAATGCCTCATCCGCAACGAAAACAAAGTTCAGACCCTCCACGTTGTGGTCTGGAGGTGGCAAGTTGAGGGTGCCATTCATAAGCCGGCGATAGAACTCCTTCTGCATGATGACGCCACCATCGGAGTTCCGGCCATTCTTCCCCACATCCAAGTAGATAAATTCATAGTTTGCAGACACTATGGCCAGCATCACAATGCTGAAAAACCCCTTATAATTAAAGTAATAAGAGCCCGAGTTGGGTGGTGGTACAATACGAACATGTTTGCCATCAATGGCACCCCTGCAGTTCGGAAAATTCCATTGCTGCATGAATTGTGCAACAACTTCCTGCCACTGCTGGGGATTGGAAGGAAACTGTAAAAAAAAAAAATTATACTTTGCCAAACAAAAAGGTTATTCTACATACAAATGCAAGGGCAACATAAGGCTAGACTTCCATTCCCAGCTCAGTCAAGATTTAAAGACATGGGAGAAACACAACCTACAGAAAATAGACTTGGCTAATTACACTTTTCCAAACCTATTCAAACAAAAGAGATCACATGAGATAAAATAAGTACAAAATCAAGCAGGCCTTGCACTACATGTTTGGGGAAAATAGTAGGGAAATGTCACCAACAAAAGATGGAGAGTGTGTATAGGAGATGACATTTCTGGAGATACAGTAGCTTGAAATGATGTAACTTTTTGGGAGCATGGGGCTTAGGTTTCTCATAATAAGAACACCTCAAGCACTCTGCCTGGTTGCAAACAAAAAATTAATGTGGCAAAAGTGTGTGTTTTGTGAGGGGGGGGGGAACGCCTAAACTGTATCTGGCATAAATAATTGTGGCATTAGCAGGCTGAGTGGGCAGTGCAGCCATCCTAAATTTGGGAGCCCCTTACACAGCTTTAAACCTGCCCCACCTTCTGACCTCAACCTTACCCAGGACCGACACACTGGGCTATTCCACCACATCTGCCCACTGGCCAGGGGTGTACACATGTTGCAGCCCCAGTAGGAACAATACACTCTGTCACACTTGAGAGATGTAGCCTGCCAAGCATCACCCAGCAAAGTGTGCAATGCATGCTAGTGTGAAATCCAAGGGCTTCCAAAAGCAGTGCACATTATTCTCCTGGAGCTCCCTGACCAAAGCCATATGACCAAATTGATCACGGTTAAGCAACCAATTCTTGGTCCAGCAACTCCTCTCTCTCCTTCTCCTACGTTGCTTTCGGGTCCAAGCCTGAACTCCTAGGCCAACAGCAGTGAGATTTCTCTCTCAAGAAGGCAACATGGTTGACGAACGAGCGTCCAGAAACGAGCCAAAGAACGATCCAAAGAACGATCTGAAGAACGATCTGAAAGTCGCGAATCAACACACACCAAACTTCAACTAACACGAAATTAGATGAAGGAGCCCAAAGGCTGGTGCCCCGATACCAGCACTTCCTCTTTATATGCTCGTTCACGTCATCACGTTCGGCCGGCCGCAAGTTGTTTGTATGACCGTCGGGTGCACGTCAGTATGCTACATACAACAGCCAACGTACGATGCGACGCGGTCGTACGTGCGATCGTCAAACCGTGTGTACGGGGCTTTTCACAACATGGTTGTAAGAAAAATACTGCTCCATCAAAGAACCCAAGTATGCTAGAATGCAATCCTCAAAAGGACGGTGGCTGGAAAAACCCATGAAACGGCAAAAGGAAACCCAACCATTCCAAACTTGGGCATACTGGGACCAGGTTAGAGGGGCCAAAGAATTCCTAATGGTTTACACAATGGGGTTTAGATTATATCTGTAAGATGATCCGGGCAGTGAAATCCCTCTGGGTCGGCTTTTGGAAAATGGCTCCTGAAATGAGAAAACTGAAACCGGTATAAGGAGTCTGCAATGAGATTAACTTTGCCAGGTACATAGCAGGTCTTAACCCACACATTAAGTTTTAAACATTGGAAAACAAAATATCTTAAAAGATTAATCACGTAGACCGATTTAGAGAACAAGCAGTTCACTGCAAACAATACCCTCTTGTTATCCGTATGGATGACAATGCGCTTTTTTGCAAAATGCTGTCCCCACAAATCTAAAGCCATTACCATTGGGAATAACTCCAGCAGTACAATATTTTTCATAGCCTTCTTAAAGGTGCAGGATTGTGGCCATGCAGCACAACACCAATGAGTGTCCCAAATGGCTGCACAACCCTTGGATCCAGCTGCATCTGTAAATAGATTCATGTCAGCAGCAAAAACCTTTTGAAAAAAATGGCTTGCCATTAAACTCGCCCAAACCGTCAAGTCTTCCTTAATATCTGACGTTAGCCTTACATGGGAAAATGGTGACTTATACTCTGAAATTGCCCTAGAGAGCCTTCTAGAAAATATCCGCCCCACTGGCAAAATTCTAGTCACAAAGCCCAGCAGACTGGATATCTTTTAGCAAAACCTTTTTTTTTTTTCCTCAACATCACCAAAATGGTGTACATAACTTCTGCACTATAGCTAACGGCAAGCTAACTTCCATTCTTATGGTATTGATCTGAATTCCTAGAAATTCAATCGATGTGAATGACAAAATATTTTTTTCGTATGCGAGTGGGGTCCCGAAATATTCAGTAATGACCTCAAATAGCTGTAACAAAAATAAGCAAACTGAGGAGCCAGCTTGGCCAATAAAAAGAAAATCATCTAAATAATGGATGATACTATCATGGCCTGTCTCAAAACTCACCACTCAGTGTAGAAATGTAGAAAATCTCTCAAAATATGTAACCCATTGCTAGGCTCATGTCATAATAGTAGCATCCTTGAAAGAAATACCCAGGGAACTAAACGCATCAGGAGAAATTGGCAAGAGCCGAAATGCAGATTTGATGTCTGCTTTAGGCAATAACCCACCTGGCCCAAACTGCTTAATTTTACAAACTGCATCATCAAATCAAACAATAATGCACTGATGATGATGAAAAATCTATCTTATCATTAAGGGACCCCCCTTTGGGAAATGAAAGATGGTGTATTACCGTAAATTAAAATAATCTGGTTCCTTTTTTGGAACCACACCTAGGGGCGAGACCCTAAAATTCTCAAAAGGGGGAAAAGAGAAAGGGCCGGCAATATGGCATGCAGCAATCTCCTTTTCCAATTTATCCTTAACTACTAATGGGTATTCATCAGCAGATTTCAAATTTCTCACTATTTTACAACCTAATTATGTATAGATTGTAGAGGAAAACCTGAACTAAACCCATCAATGAGAAATAACGCCATCTTCCTGTTTGGCAAAACAGCCATCACCTCTGATTGGGCCACCCTCACCTGTGCTCCAGGTATGGGAAAATTCTTAAAGGGGCAGTACACCACCAGCACTGTATTAATAAACTATACATATAAATCTTTCCATTTCAAACCCAAATGGCTATATTAATCAGACGGCTGCGCGCTCATGTAAGTGTGTCCTGAAATTGGACCCACTTTAACATTCCCGAAGCACCACAACAGACGTGTATTAACACACCTGTGCATTGTGAGGCATTAAAAATTGCATTGAAAGTTGCTTTATCTTGTCCTGGAAATTAATGGGCTGCCTTATATCACAAGGGCAGAGCCAATACTCTGCTGAGAGATCTCACCTCAATGCTGTCTACTCATGACCATTGGCTACCTGACATTAAACCCTGGGCTATTGTGTAATCCACCAAAATGCTTGTAGTCATTGACCTACGATCATTATCAAGGAGGGTGGATTGTAATGATAGGCTTTGCAGAGCATTGTATATTTATGACCTCCTCTGGATCTGTCTAGACATCTCCAGGCCAAACAATTCGGAAGGAACCATTGACTGGCTGAGATGTTCCCCACCTGGAGGCAGAGATGTCTGCATTGGAAAGACCCCTTTCACACTGAGGCAGTTTTCAGGTGCTTTATCGCTAAAAATAGCGCCTGAAATGCACCTGAAAACTGCCTCCCATTCATTTGAATGGGCACTTTCATATTGGGGCGATGCGCTTGCGGGACGTTAGAAAAAGTCCTGCAAGCAGCATCTTTAGAGCATGTTTGGAGTGCTATAAATAGCACTCCAAAAATGCCCCTGCCCTTTGAAATGAATGGGCAGTGCTTCTAAAGCGCCTTAAAAGCGTTTTGAAAGTGGTCTTTTTAGCTAAAAAAAGCGCCCACTGGCGCAAGAAAATAGCAGCAAAAGTGCAGCTAAAACGCCGCTAAAGCATCACAGAAACCAACTGTGCTTTAGTGGCTGTTTTAGCAGCGCTTCAGTGTGAAAGGGGTGTTCATGCATGTGTAGGACACTGTCAAACAATAAGCATATTTGTATATAGAAATATTGTTCTTCAGAACAGTTGGGTGGTGGTTGGATGTTCCAACTGCTCTCTTTGTTTAGTTTCCAGAAAGGCCTGCAATCAATAGCAGAAGTGATTCAAAAACAAGCATGCCACATGCACAGACAGCTTTGGCAACTTGTTCTGGAGTAAAGCTACTTAAAACATTAGACATCATCCAGACATGTATGCATGTGCTAGTTGCCAACCACCCTATCTAAAGAAAGATCTAATAACAGACATACAAGTTCACATTGAGCAAACACATATGTTTGTGTCTAGGGAGGAGGGGGCAGAATTAAGGGCATCTGCCTATCTGAAGGGAAACAATAGTGACTGAATGGAAAAAATCAATTCAAGGCCATTAGCCACACAGTTTTGGCAAGGATTATGAAGGTGCTCTTAATTATACAACTATTGCCTGATCTGACCATGAATGACCAGATTCAGCAAGTGCTCTCTAAAGTCTGTAGGATACCTTAGCTTGTTTGAAGATTAGCATGTTTAAGTAGCCTAAAGAGGACTACAGTTTGCATAGTCTTTGCACATTCCATTATAGAAGCCAAGCTGATCAAATGACCTCTGAACTCTGACTTGTTCATGTCCCAACATGGTGGCTATGGATATTTTGTACTCATCAGATAACATCTTACCTGGAGGATGGACAATAAACAATTAATTTATCCTTTGACCTGACAACAGGGAAAAGAGTTCAACTACCAAAAAAGTTCCCCTGAAGGCATCTTGGACTTTTTCCAGACAAAAATATATAACAGTATTAGAGGGTAATCAAATAAATTCCTATGATAAGCACTTTATTTGATAGCTCTTAGTAATATATCTTATTTATATATTAACTGAAACTCTGTTAATATACTTTTGGGACAATTTTACCTTTTGTACGTTTAGGGAAGGGACTTCTAAGGAAAATAGAATAGGTGGTGCTGTGTGGCAGAGCCATGTGGCAGAGCCATGTAAATCTCAGGACTAAATAGAGAGATATACAAACACTTTGTGTTTTTGGTTGCTTGCATGGAATTCACCTTTGGATAAATATTGGCAAGAGAATTAAAAGAGCTATGATAGTTAACTTCCCCTTAGTTTGCTATTAATCCCTTCTGCTGCTTGCAGTCTACAATCAATACACTGGCTTCTGCTGTGAACACACTTCCACTAAGACGACTGGTCCCACATTGTATGCCATGGTTCCTTCATAATGATATAGGGGCCAGCAGAATCACCCAGGTCATGCAGAGGCACCCAACACTCCAGATTTTAAGATGCAGAAGCCAGTGTAGCTCTTAAGGGCATTAAAGTTGGTGGCACTGGTGGCGGGATGGATAAGAATTAACCCTTTTCTTTGCAGGAAAGCCTTTTTCAAAAACTGTTGCTTTTTTGGTAAATTCTGCCAAAATTAATCATTATATGTGATCACTGAAAACACGCTATACTTTCCCTTTAAAGAGATGTACATTAAATTATAACCATGTAGAATTTTTCATTTATTTTATTCATACTTCCATTTAGTGGTGAGTTTAGTTTCAGTGTGAATCCAAGTTGACCTTAACCACTTCAGCCCCGGAAGGATTTCACACTTTAGGACCAGAGCACTTTTTGCGATTCGGCGCTGCGTCGCTTTAACTGAGAACTGCGCGGTAGTGCGACGTTGTACCCAAACAAAATTTGTGTCCTTTTTTCCCCACAAATAGAGCTTTCTTTTGGTGGTATTTGATCACCTCTGCGTCATTTCTGATCGCCGCTATAAACAAAAGAAGAGCGACAATTTTACAAAAAGACCCAAATTTATTACTTTTTGATAAAATACAAATACAAAAAAAAAAAATACAAAAAAACATTTTTTTTCATCGGTTTTGGCCGATTTATATTCATCCTCATATTTTTGGTAAAAAAAATCGCAATAAGCGTTTATTGATTGGTTTGCGCAAAAGTTGCCGCGTTTACGGATGATGAGAATTAATTTCTGGGGTTTTTATTTTTTTTTTATTTTTTACTAGTAATGACGGCGATCTGCGATTTTTAGTGGTACTGCGATATTTCAGCGGACATGTCGGACCATTTTTACACTTTTTTGGGACTATTGGCATTTATACAGCGATCAGTGCTATAAAAATGCACTGATTACTGTGTAAATGCCATTGGCAGTGAAGGGTTTAACCTGCAGGGGGAGCTCTAAGGGTTAACTGTGTTCCCTGGGCGTGTTCTAATTGTGTGTGGGCTGCCCTAGCAGGGGAAGGGAAGTGATCACAGCTTCCATTTAGAGGAAGGCTGTGATCACAGCCCTTCCCCCTCTCACAGAAGGAAGGTCCGTGTTTACTTACACGAACCTCCGTTCTTTCAGTGCGGGGGGGCCATCGCGGGTAGCCGGCGGCGATCGAGTCCGCTGCACCCGCTCCTTGGCTCCCCCCGAACACAGTGAGCACGCGGGCGCGCCTTTGGCGGTGCGCGCACTCACAATGCTAGTTATCGCGGCCGCCGTCCTGTGACGGCGGTTCGCGATAACGAGCCACCTTGTCGCCGTCACGCTGCGGCGGGCGGTCGGCAAGTGGTTAAAGGCAGCTGTCAGTGCAAGCCAATGAGGTGTGGGTAGGGATTCCTAGCCTTATAACAGCATCTACAGAAAGGGGCGGAGATGCTCATGACATCATTGACCTAATATGGCCACATGATTGGCCTAATATGTTCATATGTCCATATTAAGTCAATGATGTAACAAACATCATCACCCCTTTGTGTATGTGCTGCCACAGAGCAGGGAATCCCCAGACCAAAGCTTGCTGATAGCTGCCTTCAAGGTTACATGACTGAACCCAGAGGCAAATCCAGTCACCCTTTTATTTAACTTCTATTGGTTGCAATAAATAGTTAAATCTCAGTGCTCACTGATGATACAAAGCTTTGCAAGGCAATAACGTCACAACAGCAGGGGCGTAACTACAGGGATTGCAATTGCAACTGGGCCCCATGCTCCAGGGGGCCCACGTGCCTCTCTTGTACACCTGGATAGGAGGGATGGTGGAGATTGGTTCCTCTATATGATGCCCCTCCTATCCAGTTTACTTGTCTTTTGCTGTTCCTAGGGTCCCTGTGTGCTTCCCTGGTCCCCCCCACAGAGCTGCTGTCTTCCCCCCTCCTCTCTCCTGCCAGCTGCTGTAGAAGATGTGTCATGATGGAGAAATGGGAACAGGTCGGTAAATTTGTAATTTACAGACTCCTTCCTTTCTGAATGGACAGAGCCAGTGATTGGTACCAATTGGTTCATTCATAACTGAAGCATAGTAAACTGTTTTTACTATACTTCCATTTCTGAATGAATAGGAGGCTCGGTACAAAACTATTCCTGTCCATTCATTCTGTGCAGCTGAGGCTACACAGATGGAGATTGAGGGCTGAGGTTTGTTTAGACCCCTGATATCTCATCAAAGCCCCCCAACAGGGCTCCTAAACAATTGTAAAAAATTATAAAAATAAAATTGTAAAAGAAAAAGAAATAAAATGAAACGGTAAAAAAATAATAAAATTAAAATGAAAATTAAAAACTACTGACACCAGTGAGGGAGCTATCTGGATTTCAAAGGTTGCAATTGCGACCGGGCCCTGGCATTTCACCATCATGGGGAGGCTCGAAGATGGCAGAAAGGGGGCCCACTGCAGAACTTGTGAAAGGGTCCCGCTGTGGAACCGTAATAAAGAGACCCGTGATGGGAGTAAAGGGCCCCAGGATCAGTGGGAAGGGCCCTGGCCAGGGGTCAGGGGAGCCCTTCATAATTTTTTGCACCGGGGCCCTGAAGGTTCTAGTTACGCCTCTGTAAAACAGGATATATCAACTTTACAAGAAGACTTAGTTAAAATAGAGGGATGGGCGGCTATGTGGCAGATGAGGTTTATTACTTGAAAAATGTAAAGTAATGCACTTGGGAGCTAAAGTTATACACACAAGTTACTTGCCAGGAGAAAAATCTCTTGGAAAATTGAGGATGAAAAAGGATCTGGGGGTCCTAATAGATCACAGACACAGCAATAGCATGCAATGCCAAACTGCAGCAAGCAAGCCTTGCAGATTAATATCATGCATTAAAAACTATATCTACTCAAGAGATAAGACCATGGGCGTAGCTTCAGGGGTCTTCTCCTCTCCCACCAGCTGCTGCAGGTGATGTTAAAAGATTGAGAGAGTGCATAGTATAGTAAGTGGATGGTAAATATGTCACATTTACTGGCGCCTTCCTTTTCTGAATGAACACAGTGAGTGATCAGTACCGATCACTCAATGTGTTTATTCATAACAGAACCATAGTAAGCTGTGTATACTATGTTTCCGTTTGTGAATGAACAGGAAGTTGTGTACAGAGCTATTCCAGTTCATTCATTCTGTGTAGCTGAGGCTGCAGAGACAGAGTTTGAGGACTGTGTCCTTAATTTCCTTTCTCTGTCTCAAAAGTGAGACATTGGAGGTCTGTTTAGACCCCTGATATTTCACCAAAACCCCCCAACAGAGCTGTAAAAATAAATAGTGAAAAATAATTAAAAAAAAATACTGACACCATCCACCTCCCTATTGAAACCATCTACTGCTCTATTGATACCATCCTTTGCCCTACTGACACCATCCACTGCTCTTCTGACTGACACCATCCACTGCTCAATTTACACATCCACTGCTCTACTGACACCATTCACTGCTCTACTGACACTGTCCACTGCTCTACTTATACTGTCCATGCACAGTCCACTGCCCTAATGACCCTTAAAGAAGAGTCACACACAATGGTAATACTGTGCCACGTCCACTTATTGAAGTTGGGCGCAAATGCAGTGGGATTTGGCTGGGCCGCATGACGTCACATATTGGCATTACAGTTGGGGAGCATATTTAAGGCAGCAGTCGGCGCAGTGGGGCACACATTGAGGGGAGCACAAGCGCTGACATGGCAGTGGAGGTACATTCCTATACATCATGTCAAGCAGGTAATACCAACAAGGTGGTCTTTCGTTTTTTTTTCATTATGGGGAACTAATTTTAATAGACCCTTATCTATGAGTAATTACCTTTGCTTTTTCTTCTGTTTACTTTCAGCTACTCACCATTGGCTCCTCTATCAGAGTCACACAAATCGTTTCTGCCTATTTTTTTGCTCTCTGTGGGCATTAACATCTTCACATTATTGAACTTGGGCAACAGGGAGCTCTGTGGGACATACATGAATGAGATTAACACTGGGAATCATTTGCTATCTTTTAAGTACCAGGTTTATCAATACGAGTTTGACCAATAAAGTGAGTTAATACCCATAACCACCTATTATTTCACTTAGAGGCTTATATTTGGATTGAATAAATAGTAATGGGGCATTGTTCTTTGTCCTTCTTGATTTGGTATATTTTTGTAAGTACCCCTGGGTTTATGGCTGGTTGAGACATATTGTGCCTCCCTGGTCCCTGTTTCTGTTGTGGATCTGTGTATGATGTAAGTAGATTTAGTTTAATATGGAAAAGAGATAGGATAGGGATATTCATTAAAATTATTTCAACAATCCAGTGTTATGCTGACTCCCTGTGTTGCTGTTCGTTGTGTACAGATGCACCCCACACCTGTCTTGGGGGCTGTTATCCTCATCGGCTCCTGCACTCCCATTCATTCTTGACTGTGTGTATATTTTTATTATTGTAAGTGTATATTGAATTTTTGCATATGTAAGGGTATTTATTACTGAGATGTATTAGCATACTTACCAATATATGTGTTTATTCCATTCAGATGCACATTAAAGCTCCTAAGGAAGCGACCAGGTCACGAAACATGTAAAGCTGCAAGTTTTTGGAATATAGGATCCCCATATGTTGTGCTAACAAGTCTATGATTTAATTTATGGTGACAACACATTAAACGTGTATTTAGGAGCAGTGGCAGCTGGTGAAGTTTTTGGATGGGGGGGCGCCAGGCCCCGCCCTTCCCTGTGACCCCTCCTACTTTTAATAAGCCCCGTCCCTTATAGAATCCACCCACTCCGTCCCCTGTATCCGGACCGCGGGGGGGTAGGTTTTTGAAGTGGTCGACGGTGACGAGGATTTATGTGCAAATTACACAACAGTGGTATTTAATTTAGTATCTGAACAATCGTGTTGTATACCCCTAGGATATAAGGTTTTTGAACGTCGAAATGTACAAAGCACTGGACCAGCGAAGGAATCCTCGAAATTACACGTAGACTTACCTTATTTGTGTATATAACCATTCATACGATTATGTAGAGTCATTATTTATGGGAATGTATACGTTTTTAAGTTATATGTGAATGTTATTATTTTTATATGTGTGTCAGTTCTTACTTA
>BLSH010445724.1:1352249-1363420 GCA_018402905.1 Glandirana rugosa
ACGTTTGACGGGGGTGGACACAGTGACCGACGTTTGACGGGGGTGGACACAGGGACCGACGTTTGACGGGGGTGTTTGCAGCCAGTGACACAGGTGGGGGCAGTTTGCAGCCACTGACACAGGAGGGGGCAGTCTACAGCCAGTGACACAGGTGGGGGCAGTTTGCAGCCAGTGACACAGGTGGGGCAGTTTGCAGCCAGTGAGATAGGTGGGGGCAGTTTGCAGCCAGTGAGATAGGTGGGGGCAGTTTGCAGCCAGTGACACAGGTGGGGTACATTGCAGAGTCCCCCCCCCTGCACTTACCCCATCCAGCAGAGAGGATTATTGCAGAGATTCGGCATGCGAGAGCGCGCTGGGTCTGCAGAGTTCGGCACACGGAAAGCGGCTGTCCCCCCCTCGTCGTCCCCGGGCGGTCATGGTCTCTGTGGGAGCGGAAGTCACCTCCGCTGCCACAGTGACCCGCCCCCGGCCCCGCATCCAATCACCCTGAGCGGAGGCTCAGGGCAGCCAATCAGCCTATGCATGGCCGCAGGAACAAGCGCACATGCATAGGCTTGAATGGCCGGCCAATAGGCTCACTTACTTGGCTGTCATGTGACAGCCAAGGAGCCGAAAAAAAAAAAAAAAAGAAAGTCAATGTACCGGCGCCATCTGTAGGTGGGCGGGGTTGACTTTTTTTTTTTTTTCGTCTTTTGCCGGCGGGGAGGCGGCGCCCCAGCGCCCCTCCCACACCAGCCGCCGCTGTTTAGGAGACTATAGTGGACTATACCTATTCCATGTTGTAGGGTGCATAGCTTCAATTTATCCCTCTTTGTTTTTACTACAATAGTATCTTTCATGTTAGAAGTTTTAAACATTTTTGGAATAAAGCATATATATTTTAACAATTAAGGTGAAGTTTATGTGCCTAAAAAGTCCATAACCAAACTTTCCAATTTCGCCTTTCTGACTCTATTCATTGCTCAACTGACTGATTTTTAACCACTTCCCAACTGGCGGTACTTTGAAGTGGAATACCGTTGCTATAGTAGCAGGTAGCGTCTGATAGAAGTGGTCTCAGCGGTGGATTCACTACGAGATCACTTTTATTACAAGAAATGTTTACATTTCTTGTAATAGGAATAAAAGTGATACATTTTTCTTAAAAGGACAGTGTAAAAATAAAAAGTGAAATAAATAATTAAAAAAAAAATTATAAGCGCACTGTCCCTGCAGGCTCATGCGCAGAAGCGAACACATACGTAAGTCTCGCCCGCATATGAAAACGTGTTCAAACCATATATGTGAGGTATCGCCATGATCGTAAGAGCAATAATTTTAGTACTAGAACTACTCTGTAACTCAAAACTGGTAACCTGTAGACATTTTAAATGTCGCCAATGGAGATTTTTAAGTTGCAAAGTTTGTCACCATTCCGCGAGTGGGCACAATTTTGAAGCATGATATGTTGAGTATCAATTTACTCGGCGTAACATTATCTTTCACACTATGGAAAAAAATTGGGCTAACTTTACTGTTGTCTTATTTTTTAACTCAAAAAAGTGATTTTTTTAAAAAAAAATCGCGCTCGTAAGACCGCTGCGCAAATACGGTGTGACATAAAGTTTTGCAATGACCACCATTGTATTCTTTAGGGCGTTAGAAAAAAATATATAATGTTTGGGGGTACTAAGTAATTTTATAGAAAAAAAAAATGTTTTTTAACTTGTAAACGCCAAACTCCAAAAAGAGGCTCGGTCTGGAAGTGGTTGAGGTAGGCTAGGTTCATATTTTTACAGTGACATTTGTTTTATTATATTTTTGTAAATTTTCCTTACTATTTAGTAACAGTTTAGTTTAGTTTAGCCTTGCTAGTTAAAAAAAAGGGCTTTGAACCCCGGTGATCTTTGATCTCTTTCACGTTGTTCAGTTAGATCTCCACCTCTCAAAGGTGGCCTACCCCTATTTTACACTGTGTCGCTGGGGAAAAGCACTTGCCATGTCACCCTGCGTTGGTAATTCAGTAATCTCAGAGGGCCCAGGCCAGCCGGACAGGGGCCTGACCAGGCCCATCCTGGGCCCTCTGAGTTTTTGGTATCACCTACATAGGGTGACAGGACAGGGCAATCATTTTCCCCCAGTGGCGTACTCTCTGCTCAGCTCCCCTGCCCAGCCCAGTGCAGCACCTCCTCCCCCCCTACTCAACCATGCAAGTACACACAAGGTGAAAGCAATGGGCTTGTATGTTAAACTGGAAGTCGGAGGGCCCAGGCCAGGCCCTTTGAGTTTCCTCTTCTACATACAAGCCCAACAGGATCACAAGACCAACTTGGCATGTGGTGGAAGCGGTGGTTGGTAGTTGGGGGCCCCAGGTCAACTTTTGCATCAGGGCCCACATTATTAAAGCTATGCCTCTGGATAATACTATAATTCTACCACTTTACATAACTCTGGTTCAGCTGCATCTTGAGTAGGCCATCCAGTTTTGGTCACCAGCTCTCAGGAAAGATGTCCTTGAGGTGCAGAGAGTCCAGAGGAGGGTAATAAAGCTAATAAGGGTGCTGGAGGACCTCAGTTATGAGGAACAAACATAAAACGCACTCTCCCTGGAAAAAAAGGTGCTTAATCACTTCCCACCTGCCCACCATCAAGTGATGGCAGGGCGGTGCGGCTCTCGTTCTGGGGCGACGTCGTATGACATTGTCCCAGAAAGCGTGCTCCCACGCGCACTAGGGGTCGCGCACGGTGCCGATCGTGGTCGCGCCATGTTGCCAGGACACGCCGCGACCCCGATCTGTGTAAAGAGCCGCGGCCGTGGCTCTTTAACCATGTGATCAGCTGTGACCAATCACAGCCGGTCACATATAAACGAGGAAGTGCCGGTAATCGGCGCTCCTCGCCTCACACTGACAGAGTGTGTATCGAGGAGAGCCGATTAATGGCAACTCCTCTCACAGAGGACATCTAGGGATATAATCGGGGCACTGATCATCACCATTACCATTAGCCACAAGTGTCAGCAACCAGTGCCCATCCCAGTGCCAGCAATAGGTGCCCACCAGTGCCAGTAGTCAGTGCCCACAACTGCCTGCCAGTGCCAGCAATCAGTGCCCACAAGTGCCACCAATCAGTGTTCATTAGTGATGCCAGTCAGTGCTGGCTATTAGTGTCACCTATCAGTGCTGCCCATCAATGCCCATCACTGCTGCCCATCAATGCCCATGGGTGCCACCCATCAATGCCCATCAGTACTGCCTATCTGTGCCACCTATCAGTGCCCACCAGTGCCACCTATCAGTGCCCACCAGTGCCACCCATCAGTGCCCATAAGTGCGGCATATTAGTGCCTCCTCATCAGTGCCACCTAATCAGTGCCCATTAGTGCCGCCTCATCAGTGCCCATCAGTGCCACCTTATCAGTGCCCATCAGTGCATCTTATCAGTGCCCATCAGAGCCGCCTCATAAGCACACATCAGTGAAGGAGAAAAATTACTTATTTACAAAATGTACTGACAAAAACTAAGAAAAACTTTTTTTTCAACATTTTCGGTCTTTTTTTTAGTAAAAGATAAGAAACCCAACAGTGATTAAATACCACCAATAGAAAGCTCTATTTGTGTGAAGAAAATGATAACAATTTCACATGGTTACAGTGTAGCATGTCTGCCCAATTGTCATTCAAAGTGTGACAGCGCTGAAAGCTGAAAAATGGCCTGGGCAGGAAGGGGGTGAAAGTGCTCAGTATTGAGGTGGTTAAGAGCGGATATGATCATAATACAGAAATCTTTAAATGAATATTGTCCCAATGGGAGTACATTTTCTAACCTAAGGCCTTTAAAGAAGACATGCAGCCAAGCTGGACAAGAAACAGTTTAATCTCAATCTGTGTAAGGGCTCTTGCACACGAGTGGATCGTTCGGGTCCTCCTGTCAGTTTTTCAGGCGGAACCGAACGGACACTCCATTGTCCTCTATGGAGCGACAGATGTCAGCGGTGACATGTCCGCTGACACCCGATCCGCTCCGGTCCGCCAAAAACAGACGGATGAAATCCTCTCCTCTGATGGTTTGTCACTCATCCCAGGGGGGTATGAACTAGGTGCACTATGTGAAATGTTGGTAATTTGTTTTTTTTTGGTATATATATATATATATATGTCTGTTATGTGAATATCAAATAATCATGAGATGTTTTGTGTTTTGATCATTATTTTGTCAGTTTATGCATTTAAATAATACATTTTCTTATCATTATTTTCTATACAGAATATTGATGTATGTATTCTACATTATTAGATTCATGCTTTGTGATTTTGCATTGATGGGACGGTTGGCCTTGTTGCTCTCATCCCGGGGCTTCTAGGTGTTCATCTTCCCCCTAGCCACTTGGATCCGATGCACTTGGCGGATTCATACCTTCAAGGCTGGGCCCCCATCAGGGGATCGGACTTAGAACTGCCTCTGCCGTTTGGGACCAAGGCGTACTGGGTGCCTGTACGGACGCAAAGGGGTTGTTATTTGATACCCCTTTCCTCAGGGCAGGTGCTCCGCCCCCTCTGAGGGGTTTGGGTCCTTCGACCCACTTGTCTTTGACAGGAACTCAGACTGGATCTGCTGTCTCCCTCCTGCCCTGGCTAATCAGCATCTCGAGCGGATCGAGGGCCTCTAGGTGTCCTAGTGGGGCGGGGTATACCCGCCCCCACCCCTCCTTCTCTGCCCGTCCAGGGTAGTCTGGGAGTCGTGGTCCGGGCTGGACTCTCGGGGTGGGCGCATGCGCCTGTCGGGAGTCACGTCTGCACTCGGCCGGTGATGTCATACGCCGGCCAAGTGGAGGATGCATAAAAGCTGGCGTCTCCAGCAAGGACACTCGCTGGAAACTGGGGGTGTGTGTGCTTATTGGTGTACATTGGAGGTAAATATCCTTCTATTTATTCCGACCTTGTGATAATAATATGTGGACCTTGTGCAGTCTGTATATGATAGAGTATGCGGATCAATGTATGGAATCTTGCTCTGCACACTCTTTGCTACTTGAGACTGTTTCTCTTCCTCCCTGATTTTGCTGTTTTCTACCTTACTCTGCCCCAATTGTATTTATTTATAGAGAGCAAATGGGGTCACACAGGGAACTTACTGGTACTCTGGTATAATCAGTGTTTGTTATGGATCCAACAGGATGTGACAGGTTGCTATATGCCTGTGCTGTTTTATTTTCTCTGATTTAATGATTATGTATATGGATTATTATCTACTAAGTGTTGCTTCTAGGATTTATATCCTGACAAACTTTTTGTTCACTCTCTTTTGGTCACCCCTACATTTGACGCCACTTATTGATCAATTAATATCTTAGACTCTTTCCTTACGCATATTCCTTATAATTGATTTTAGTTCAATTATAGTTTCTTTCATAGAATGAACAGTACCTCTCCATCTTCTTTGTTTGGGACTGCCTTTATTTAGTTGCCAATACGGCGCCCCCAGCCTATTTCTAAATTGATCTGTGGTTAATGTAAGTTTTCAATATGTTTTTTGATTTTATTTTAATAAGGTATACTTACGTGCAATGATTGAGACATTACGTCCGTTTCATGCCATGCACATTGATGGGTTGGCATGATTTACAGAATTATATCTATTTACCGAACCTTTTGTGATATCTGGCTGGCCTCTATATAAGTTTTTGTGTTATCTTAATCCTAGCCTGGACAATGTGCAACCTCTGCAGTCACTGAAATGCTAGGTCTCCCTCTGGATAAGGGGTTTGTTCGGCGTCCGTTCCCTGTGATGGATGCTACCTTGGTAAGTGTATTATCCTTGGGGAATTGCCTGGGTGGTCTTTGGGGGGGGGGGGGGGGAGTGGCGAAGTGCCACACATTGATGATACGCTCACATTGTATTGAATATAAAATTGAATATAATATGGAAAATGTACTCGCTAATGTGTACTGACCCTTGTGTATTTTTTATTGTTCAAGAATATATGATTGGTGTTTGTCAATCAAATCCCCTGAGGAAGCCTGTGATAGGTGAAACATGTTGGGATAATTTTGACCCAATCTTCACACTTTCATCTGGGTAACCCCCAATTAAATGAATGATACCTTTGGTGTCCTTTTTTAAAAAATTGTAACCTCTTTGGTCCTTTTTATCAATTTTGTATAAAATAAAATTTGAATTTTATGTATATAATTTTTTGAGTTGTTTGTCTTTCTGCACCACATAATCCCACCGAGGAACATCCTCCTAACCTAAATAATACATACCAGTAATTGTCAGTCAAAATATCACAGTACTGAAAAATGGATGGTAATGGAGTACAGGCTAGTAAAGGTTAAAATATACAGTATATTATCCCTAAATGTTTTATTTTATATACTGTATGTGTCTGTGCTTCTATATAGGTGTGTGTAACTGTAGCCTGTTGAATTTTTATCTCTTAGTTTTCTTAGATATACCAGGTGATCCTACCAGTCCCTCTTCCTTGTTGTTGCAATCTGATCATGCCAACTAGACATGTGCAGAGCGAAAAAAAATTGTTTAGTTTCCTTTTGTTTTGATTCGTTACTTACATAAATTTGTTTAGTTAGATTAGTTTCATTTGTTTAATTTGTTTTCGGAATTTGTTTCCTTTATTTGTTTTGGAATCGATTTGAAACATTTTTGAATCGTTTCGAAAAGTTTTCGAATCAATTTCGAATAGTTTTCGAATTCGAATCGTTTTCAAATTAGAATAATTTTCGAATTCTAATAATTTTCGAGCTCGAATCGTTTTCGAATTTGAACAGTTTTCGAATATGAATAGTCTTCCAAATTCCAAGGAGAATGGGGTGGAGTGGAAAGTGGAGGAATAGAATGGAAAAAAGATAGAATACAATAGAGGGGAATATAACAGAACATGAAAGAATATAATGTGATGGTTTTAGCTAGACTAGCCCCCCCCCCCATAAGAGAATTTTTGTCCAAAGAAATTTCGTACGATTTTCGTAAAGTGTGTAGTACTCAATTTTCTACCAGTGTTAATTTTGGCAGCAAATTTCAACTTAGTTTTAGTCTTAGGACTAAAATGCCATTTTAGTTTTAGTCCCACTTTAGTCATTTGCAATTGTTTTAGTTTTAGTTGACTAAAATCGAATGGGTTTAGGTAAATTGTATGCATTTAAGCATTTCTCTAGAATTTCCAAACTTATTATATACTCCTGGAGTAAAAAATTCTAATATGTTATTTTATATGGTATTAAGGTTTGAACAAACTGACATATACAGATTTAGCTATTCTGGATGGTCTGAGAGGCCTGTAATGCACAGTGCTCCGGATGGTCTGTGGAGGCCTGTAATGCTGCACAGTGCTCTGGACGGTGGTCTGAGGAGGCCTGTAATGCAAACAATGCTCTGAACGGTGGCCTGAGGAGGCCTGTAAAGCTGCACAGTGCTCCTGATAGTCTGTGGAGGTCTGTAACGCAAACTTTGCTCTTAGAGGCCTGTAATGCACAGTGCTCTGGACTGTGGTCTGAGAGGCCTGTAATGCACAGTGCTCTGGACTGTGGTCTGAGAGGCCTGTAATGCACAGTGCACTGGATGGTAGTCTGAGAGGCCTGTAATGCTGCACAGTGCCGGATGGTGGTCTGAGGGGAGGATTGTATGGCATCAGTGCTCTAGATGCCGGGGGTAAGAGGAGGCTGGTAATGCACACAGTGCTCTGAGGAGGCCTGTAATGCACACACTTATAGTGATCTGCTCTGGATGGTGGTCCTGAGTCTGGACTCTTGTCAGGGGGCCTGTAATACACAGTGCTGCTCTGGACAGTCATTTGAGGAGGCCTGTGATGCTACTAAGCATGGAACTCCGTGGAAATGGGAAGTTCATGAGGGTAAACGTCCCTCCATCACATTTTTGTTTTGTTTTAGTCCGTTAACGAAAACGGAATTGATTTTCGTCATAGTTTTTGTCAGTGGACGAAAACGTGGTGTACTTTTAATTTCGTTTTCTTCAATGTAAAAAAGGCCGCTGACAAAAATTTTGACAAAAATGTTTCCAGCCTTCTGAATGAAAATTTCCAAAGGGACAAGCTCCAAAAGTTGTCGTACAGGAACAGAACGAACAATTTTCACTTAACCACTACCCGACCGCCGTATGCAAAATGACGGCAGGGAAGTGGCTCAGTTATCCTGACTGGACGTCATATGACGTCCTCAGGATAACAAGCCACCACGCGCCCGGGGGGGCGCGCATCGCGGCGATCGGTGGTGTGGGAGGTCAGTCTGACCCCCCGCAATACCGATCTTGGTAAAGCGCTTCGATCCGAAGCACTTTACCATTTGACCAGCCATGACCAATCACGGCTGGTCACAGTGTAATACAGGAAAGCCGTTTATCGGCTTTCCTGTACTCAGGTCTGCAGACCTGGTGAGGGGAGAGCCAATCGGCTGCATCACTGACAGGGAGGGTTTGTGCTGATGATTTATCAGCACAGCCCTCCCTCGGATCGCCACCCTAGACCACCAGGGAGCCTGCCCAGGGACCACCAGGGATGTGCCCACCCAGGACCACCAGGGAGCCGATCTGGACCACCAGGGAGACCCCCCTAGACCATCAGGTAAGTGACATACTGCCCAATGTGGATGGCACTCAGTGCCACCTTCAGATGCCACCCTAGACCACCAGGGAATGAGCCCCTATCAATGTATATGCCCACCAGTGCCCCTATCAGTGCCCACCAGTCCCCCTATCAATGCATACCAGTGCCACATATCAGTGCCCACCATTGCCACCTACCAGTGCCCACCTATCAGTGCCCATCAGTGCCACCTATCAGTGCCCAGTGCCGCCTATGAGTGCCAATCAGTGCTGTCTATTAGTGCCCATCAGTGCCGCTTAGCAGTGTCCGTCAGTGCTGCATATCAGTGCCCATCAGTGCTGTATATCAGTGCCACCTCTCAGTATCCGTCAGTGCTGCTTATCAGTGCCGCCTAACAGTGCTCATCATCGCTGCATATAAGTGCCTCATCATCAGTGCCACCTCATCAGTGCCGCCTCATCAGTGCCAATCAGTACTGCCACATCAGTGGCCGTCAGTGTAGCCTCATCAGTGCCCACCAGTGATGGAGAAAATGTACTTATTTACAAAGTTTTGTGACAAAAATAGAGAATTTTTTTTTTTCAAAATTTTCGGTCTTTTTTTATTTGTAGCGCAAAAAAATAAAACCGCAGGGGTGATCAAATACCACCAAAAGAAAGCTCTATTTGTGGGAACAAAATGATAAAAAATCTGTTTGGGGGTAGCGTTGCACGACCGTGCAATTGTCATTCAAAGCATAGTATTGAAGTGGTTAAAGAGGCTGTAAAGCCTCTAAAAAATAAATAAATAAATAAAACCCTGCAAGAGAAAGGCATAATGAGCTAGTATGCATTGCATACTAGCTCATTATGAAAAACTTACCTTAGAACAAAGCCCTGTATTGGAGTCTGCACTCTGAGTACAGGGCCGACATCTTCCACCCGAAGTTACTTCCGGGTTCATGGCTCCAACACTGTGATTGGCCGGAGCTGCAACGGCGCCATTCCCGTGCATTCACGTTGCTAACAGCGCGGCCCCATAGAGACGACACCAATCGGCCCGTTTCTTCAGTGCGCATGTGCCGATCACATTGGCACATGAAGATACAGGGCATATTTCCTAAACTATGCAAGTTTAGGAGATATTCCTGGGACCTACAGGTAAGCCTTATTATAGGCTTACCTGTAGTTTAAAGTGGTTGTCCAGAGTTGACAACCACTTTAATGTGTACCATTTTCGTATGAGAAAAATTTAGAAATGAAAGACCGCGCATGTTCAGAAACAATAAACAACAAAAAAAAAAGCCTTTGTTGTATGAGAATTTTTCTCCATCATCCTCCATGAATATTCTTTCATCAGTTCCGATTTAATGTGAAACAACAAGGAAAATTGGACAATCGTTCGCCCAATTTTCTTAGTGTGTACCCCACATAAGGCGCCATTTACACCTACGTGACACCATGTGCGCATTTTTTGCATGTGAGAAATGCGGCAAAGCAGCTCCTGCATATTTTTTTTACATTGAGCCTCCCATATTTTTGTAATGCACATTTTTGAGTGTTTTGTCACAGAACAAATCACGCATCTGCTAGCCATGTTTGGAGAACCATTAAGAAATAAAGGCATGTGCACTTTTGCGCATTCTTGGAATGCAAAAGTGTGAATGGAGCCTAAGACAGGGAAGTCTGTAACTGGTAGAATCACCAAGTGAAAACAGAGGGGAACAAAAAGCCTAAACAAGAAAACGAATGCAACCACCAAATCTAAGGATTGGTAAACTGCAATATGTTAATTTTTTGGTATTGGGGTTAATACTAGAGTTGAGCGAACCTCTGGAAGTTCGGGTTCTGCTGGTCCGTCCGAACTTCGGGACAAAGTCCGGGTCTGGGTCCGGACGGAACCCGAACGATCGCACGGACAACGAACCCCATTGAAATCAATGGGGACCCGAACTTTTAGGCACAAAAATGGTTGTAACAAAGTCCTGGAAAGCCCTAGAGGGCTGCAAAAGGAAGTAAAATGGGGGTAAGGGTAGGGCAAGTGCACTACAAAAAAATGGGGACAGGGAAATAACTTTAAATATTTTTAAAAAATAAAAACATAAACAAAGCAAAAATGGAGGTGAATGTGGATCATCTTCAAACTGTGTCTGAAAAGTATTAATTAACGGTAGAAGCCATATAACTGTTCTAAAATCATCTTCAAACTAGGGCAAGTGCCCTACAAATAAATGGGGATAGGGAAAATAAATTAAAATCAAGTAAAAAAACGGGAAGGGGGGTGGATGTGGGGTAGGAGCCTAGAGGTTGACTAGGCCGTGACCGTGGCAGTGTAGGTGGAAGTGGCGGTGGTAGAGGAGTAGGAGGAGGTAGCCAACATGGTTTTTTGTTGTATTGAGGCCTATTCAAAAAAAGAAGTATATGAATGGTTGTGTGAGTCCGGTCTAAATGTTTATTCTGCACAAGGTACAGACACGTCTTGTGGGATCCATGCCTGATTCATTTTAATAAAGGTTAGCTTGTCCACATTGGATGTGGACATGTGACGGTGCCAGTGCCGGATCAGTTGGAGATCCGAGGATGGGGTGTAGGTGGGGGGAAGGGCAAAAAAATGAACTAAAATTAAATAAAAGGGA
>BLSH010445724.1:1409869-1421953 GCA_018402905.1 Glandirana rugosa
GATAAAAACTGGTTAAGTTTGACACAAGGCCAGATGCGTAGTTGATGGTATTTTCGGTTTAAGAGGGTAACTCAATGGGAGAATTTGGCTTTTATGGTAGTTGATGCGTAGACCGGAACACAGTTTGAATTGGTCAAAAATAGTTATTATGGTTGGCATATCTGCCGCGGGGTTGGCCGTGAAGATGAGAACATCATCAGCAAAGAGACAAGATCGAAGTTCTGTACCTCCGACTCTGATCCCATGAAGGGGGGCTTGATATGTTAAGTATCGAGAAAGGGGTTCAAGGGCTAAATTAAATAGTAGAGGAGATAGGGGGCATCCCTGCCTAGTGCCCTTGTGGAGTGCAAAGTCGCCGGAGAGGAGACCGGCCACCACCAACCGCGCAGTTGGGGCAGAATACATTGAGCGGATCAGATGGGTAAAGGGGCCCTCAAAGCCCAATCTCGAAAGTACCATGTGGAGCCATTTGAAGTTGACATTATCAAATGCCTTTTCGGCGTCTAGGGTGATGATGGCCTGTTCCCCCCCCGAGGTTTCCCGGGCACTTTCTAATACCGCCAGGACTTTCCTAATGTTGAGAGTGGCTGTTCTGCCCTTTACGAATCCTGATTGGGCGGGGTCTATCAAAAAAGGGATTATGGCGGATAGGCGAGAGGCTACTATTTTTGACAGGATCTTAACATCGATATTGAGTAGAGAGATGGGTCTATATGAGCCTGGGTTGCTGGGATCTTTCCCCTTTTTTTCAAGAAGGTTGATAATGGCTTGATTCCCTATGGGTGGGTATGTGCCTCCTTCCCATAGTTTGGAATATACAGCTAGTAGGGAGGGGGTCACCATGTCTTGGAAGGTTTTGTAAAATTCGCCTGTTAGACCGTCTGGGCCTGGAGCTTTAGAGGATGATAGATGACGTATGGTGAAATTTAGTTCCTCTAATGTGATCGGTGAATTTAGGGTTTCGAGTTGGGTGGGCGTGATTTTGGGAAGTGGAATTCGGTCTAAGAAGGATTGCGCCAAATTCTCATCCATTGGATCAGGGGCGTAAAGGGATTCATAAAACTGTAGCATAATAGCACTTAGTTCTTTAGGGTCGGATCGTAGGGCACCCGAGGGGTCCCTTAGGGTTGTGATGTGAGTGGGGGAGTAGGGGCCTTTGCAGAGTCTGGCTAGAAGTTTACCCGTCTTATTACCATATTTATGTAGAGTAGCCTCGAGTTGTGATGTTTGAAGTAGTTCTAGGTTGCCGGTCCACGCTTCAAAGGCTTTTTTGGCTAGTAGCCATTCGGTTCTTGAGTCAGGTGTGTTAGAGTGAGACAGGGAAGCCTGGGCGTTTCTAAGCCTTTCACTCGCCTTTTTGTAGTTGAAGAGTAATCGTTTCCTATAAGAGGTTGTGTAGGAGATGATGCGGCCCCTCAAGAAGGCCTTGCCGGCCTCCCAGAAGAGATTAGGATCCTCTGTGTGTGCTTCGTTATATGACGTAAATTCTTGCCACTCTACCTGTAGAAAATCGATAAAGTCCTTGTTATTTTGTAAGTATGAGGGGAATCTCCATAAGTTTTGGGATTTCGGCCAGGCATTGAGATTAAGGGATATGGAGATTGGAGCGTGGTCAGAGATTGCTATGGGGTAAATGTCCGCCTCTTTTAGTAGAGGGACAAGGTGGTCTGTAATGAAAAAATAATCAATCCGCGTGAGAGTATTGTGTGGATGGGAGAAGAATGTGTATTCTTTATCTATCGGGTGTATTAATCTCCAGGTGTCTACGAGGTGTAAAGTTTGCATAGTGTCGGGGAGGAGAGTAGCGTGCGGGTCAGGACGTGACTGGTTGGTTCGTTTGGGAGAGGATTTGTCCTCCAGAGGGTCCATTATGGCATTGAAGTCCCCCCCCACCATGTGAGGAAACTGGGGGTTCCTGAGTAGAAACTCCGCCATCTTACCAAAGAAAGGTTTACTGAGACCATTTGGGGCATAAACATTTGTGACTAGGTAATCTTTGTTGGCCAATTTGAGATGAGCCGTAACCAATCTCCCAAAGTTGTCTGTTTCAAGCGAGACCACTGTGCATGGTAGATTTTTGTTAATTAAGATAAGGACTCCCGCTTTGCGGCCTATGGCTTGAGAGCCCAAAACCGTACCCACCCAAAGCCTCTGCATGCGATGGAAATCTGATGAGGGGAGGTGAGATTCTTGGAGAAGGGCGATGTCGGTTTTGAGCCTTTGTAAATGGCGTAGAATTTTAATTCTCTTATGGGGTGACCTAAGGCCTTTCACGTTCTATGAAACTAATTTTATGAATGTTGATTATGGTGGGGGATTTGAGGATAGGGGATTGATCTCTGCTGTTTGACTAGGGAAAGGACAGTAAATATTGATGATGATACAATGTGGTAGGTAGGGAGTACCCTTAGAGTATTAGAGGAAGAATTTAGGCGATGGTGCAAAGGAGCCAGGTGGAAGTAAGGGGAGAATGATAGAAAACAAATCAACATAACTAAAACCAAACAGTCATTGTGCTTCACTTTTTTCCGCATGGTTGAGCTGTGTAAAGACTGCTTCCTTTAGGGCGGCTCGGATAGGGAAGGAGTAGTGAAGACTCCTGAGGCCCACTTGAGGGAGCTCTTGGGATACCTGCAGCCTCTAGAACTGCGGTATGCATAAAGGGGGGGGACAATTGAGGTGGAAGGAGATCGTTACAGCAGCAGCATACGCGGAAAAGGTGTAGTCTTGTAGTGGTAGAAGCAATAGCTTACCCTGGCACATTGACAGCAAACATATGCATCAACACCCAGACAGTGAAAACAACACCACCCCAGAGAAGAAAAAGAGTCCACCTTCTGGGGGGTTAGTAGAGTCCCCTACAATGGCAGGGCGAAGATAACTCCGAAGATCTGGTGTGCCCTGGTCAGCGGCGTGTATCCCGTTGGCTGAGGGAGTTGTGAGTAGAGACCCTTAGGCGCTTGGGAGAATCTTTACGCGGGCTCCTCTGTTCCAGTGACCGAGGGATGGCCGAGGAAGGTGAACTTGAAGCTGGATGAGGTGGGGTGCGAAGAGAGCAGAGGAAGAGCTCAGCCGCTGGAGGGTCTTGGAAGGTTAATTGCTCTCCATTTGGTGCTTGAACGCGAAGTACTGCTGGGAAGGCCAAGGTGAACTTCACTTGTTGTTGGTATAGTTGTGAGCAGATATGTTGGAAAGCTTTCCGTTTTTTGGACACCTCGATGGAATAATCTGCGAAAATCAAGATTTTGACGCCATCGATCTGGAGAGAACGTGCTTGTCTATATTTCTGCAGAATGTTGGCCTTTTCAGCATAGTTAAGGTATCTTGCAATGATGGGTCTTGGGGTGGTACGGTCAGAGCCCGAAGAGCCTATTCGGTGAGCCCTTTCTACTGTGGCAGGGGCTGGAAGGCCCAGCGCCTGAGGAATGCGAGAAGCGCAGAATTTGTTGAGTTTGTGTGCTTGAAGTGACTCTGGAACTCCCACAAAGCGTAGATTGTTCCTTCTGGAACGATTTTCCAGGTCTTCCAGCTTTTGGGCTACAAGTTGGTTGGTTTTGTCTTGGGCTTGTTCCGAGCCGTGAAGCTGATACATCTCATCTTCCATATTTGATATGCGGGATTCAGCCTCATTAAATCTGGTGGAGTGGTCCTGAAGCTCTTTCCTCATTAAGGCCATGCCAGCGCTAACAGCCCTCTCGACGGCTGCTTCAATGGTGGGGGATAGTAGTGCCGCCACTGCCTGAGCTATGTCGGCCGTGCTTCCCAGTCTGTTGGTATGGGAGCCACTCGTTTGTGAGGAACCCGTTTCCATGTCGGTACTATCTTGGGAGTCCAATGGTGTAGACGTTGTGGAGAGGGTGTCTCTCGGGAGAGGATGTTGAGATGTGTTGCTTGCTAGGGAGCTGGATGGTGCCGCAGGTTCTATTTCTGTGGTGACCTGTGTCGCCGTCTTTGACGTTTGTTTTTCTAGATAGCGGTCCATTGTGATGTAGTGGGGGCCAGGCCCTTGATTGACGTGAGGGGCCAATATAGAGAAAACAAATACCTTAAGAACGTTATGTAATTAAGTCAGTGACCTTAAGTGTGCGAACTAGTGACTTTATGGAGTGCTTGGCAGAATAGGTGCTGAAGGGCCGTGTCACCCGCTTTAATTGATACTCAGGTGAACTTATCTGGAGGGTGTTATCTCCAGAGGGGCCGGCAGATCTGCTGAGGGAAGCTCGTGCTGCTGAGTCAACCAGGCCAAGCTGAAGCTGTGTTCTCAATTGTCCAGGGCGCTTCGATCCGGGGGTCCCAGAGAATGGGACTCAGGCTTTCCCTTGCCACTGAAAGAGTAAGTAGGTGCTGCGGTGCCTCAGAGCCGGGTTGGTCTCGTGATCTATGGGTGCACCAGGGCTGGATAGAGCTGTAGCGAACCGGCGCCTAAGGCAAGGCCAAAGCCGCGGCCTAAATTTTTGGGGATGCGGATCAAGGAGCCTTGTGGGGGCCGCGAGATATCCCCAGTGCTTGTGGCAGGAAGATTGAGCAGCTGGACATCCGAACGGGAGTGATTGTAGGTGGCGGCTCTGGGTGCCCGGGTTGTGAATTAGAGAGCTGCTTCCATACTAGGCCGAAGCCGCGGCCTCGATTTTCTGGAACGCGGTCCGGACCTGTAAATCGCGGGTCAAGGCCTGTCGCTAATATCAGGGCAGATGTGGAGGGTCTGTATGGTATCTGATTCCCAGTCAGATGGAGTTTTGGGCCAATTTTTATGCTGAGTATGTGCCGCCCGGCGGGAGCTGCTGAGGGGAGCAGCTAGTGCATACGGCGCCGGAACCGGAAGTCCTCAAAACATTTTTTAAAGTGCCCCCATCCTCCCCTGCACCCCCATGCGATCCCGCATGCAATGTAAACAGCAATCACACCACACATATGACATATCGCAAAGCAACAATTTTAGCTCCAGACCTGTTATGTAACTCTAAACTGGTAACCTATAAATGGTTTTAAAGGGAGATTTTTAAGTACCATAGTTCGGCGCCATTCCATGGATGTGTACACTTGTAAAGCATGACATGTTTGGTGTCTATTTACTTGGTTTTGAAACACTGCTATGTAATGTTTGGGGGTTCTAACTAATGTTTTAGCGAAAAAAAAAATAGATTTTTACATATGCAGTATGCGATGACCCAAGGCAGAAGTGGTTAAAACATGAATCTATAACAATAATAACAATAAAAAAAATTGCACAGTGTATTCGAGCTACCTCCAGGTGCAAAAATGTGCTGTTGAATTTTCAAATTGAGTGCCCCATGTTGGCTTCTGCTAATGACTACTGCAAGCACTATTCATATGTTTTGTACTAGACAAACATGGACTCTTTATCAACATGAAACAGCATCAAAGAGAATATGTTTTTTGGGAAGAAGTTTAAACTGATGACAGAATTGTTGAAATATTGACTAATGCAGGCCATACATGGGTTAAATTACGAAAAAAAATTTTGAAAATCAGAAATTTGGTGTGTTTTGTAATCCAATGGTGCCACCGTTGATTTCTAAATTCAACCAAGCAAGCCTTCAATTTCACTTCAGGTTGCTACAGAAAATCCATTTTATGGCCGGGAATCTTCTTTTCTTTCCAGGTCACAGCTCATGCGCGTTTCTTCTTCGATTATGCTTCTCACACGATTCTCCCCTCATTGATTAGAAATGTTTTTGTTTTTAAAGAAAATTAAGTATGATTTTTCTAAGACAATTTGTTCCGAATTTGACCAATGTATGGCCAGCATTAGTATGTAAGGTACTATCTAAGCATACTTTGAACATTGATGAGAAAGTAGTGAACATTTTCCATTATGTGTGCACAATGATGTGAAAGGTATCAAGCTAATTAACAAAGGAAGCGCTGGTAGTAAATTAGAAAATATAATAACATGTATGGCAAGCTTAGACCATTCTGATCCTCTGGCATGTCAACCACAAGTGGGTGACTGTTGCTGGGCTGAGAATGCTGGTATAGCTGTGTAACATCCACAATCCTTTACACCAGGGGCCTCCAAACTTTCTTAACAAGGGGCCAGTTTACTGTTCTTCAGACTTTAGGGGGGGGGGCAGACTTTAGCCAGTTAGAGTAGAAAATGCCCCAGCATCAGTGGGAGTAGACCATGTCTGAGGCTTGTTGGTCAGTGGGAGTAAAAATGACATAGCACCTGTGGTCAGTAGGAGGAGGAATACCGTCCATCTTTGATATAAGTGGTAGGAATTATGCCTCATCATTGTTGTCAGTGGAACGAATAGTGCCCATTCATTGGTATTAGTGGGGGGGGAATTATGCCTCATCATTGGTGTCAGTGGAAGGAATAGTGCCCAATCATTGGTATTAGTAGGAGGAATTATGCCTCATCATTGGTGTTAGTGGAAGGAATAGTGCCCAATCATTGGTGTCCATGGAAGAAATAGTGCTTCAATGTTGACGTCAGTAGGATGAATGGTGCCTCATTGTTGGTGATAGTGGAAGAATTAATGCCTTATGAAAGTGTGAGGAACAGTGCCCCAAGGGCCAGATATAGGTAAGCAAATGGCCAAATGCAGCCGGTGTGCTGCAGTTTGATCACCACTGCTCTACACAAGCATACTGAAAAAGATTTGATAAAGATGGGGTATTTGACCAGGTCTGTTAGATTACAGAGTCACTGTAGAAGATTGTCAAACTCTTTGGACTGGGCAGTCATGGTTAGAAACATAGCACACCTGCTATAACAGGAAAGCAAACAACGGATTATATATTGGAATTTGTTATTGCAATGTCTATCTCACTGAATATCTATTTCTGTGATTTCATTTGGACTTAGTGTGATTTAATGTAGAGCTCTATCCTATGAGAGTTATCACAGATTCTGAGGTACCATAGTTATAGTACAGGCAGTCCCCGGGTTACAAACAAGGTTCTGTAGGTTTGCTCTTATGTTGAATTTGTATGTAAGTTAGAACAGGTACATTTTTTAAGTTTAACTTCAGACAAAAAAATATTTTTAATGTTTTTTGCATAGCATAGGGAAGGGTGAACACCCCTGTAACATTTTTTTTGCAGTCTGTGTCCCTGTTCAGAAGATGCCACCTCACTTTCTGTCTCTGTGACAATTGGATTTTTAAAAATTTGGGTTGTTGTGGTAACAAGGATTGGTGATAAACCTTCAGTGGAGACACCTTTTTCCCATGATAACTCTTACATGAGTGAATTCCCCTTCCTAGGGGTAGATTTCCTTCCACTTCCTTTTGTCTCCCTCCATTTGTAAGTATGTGTCATATGTAAGTCAGATGTTTGCAACTCGGGGACCACTTGTATTGTTATTGATCTTTTCTTTAGGCAGTTAAAAACAAATTCCTAAACATTGCTTTCTAATTTCCAGCTTGCATTTCAATTTAATGTAATTTAAGTCACAATACTCATATAATTAGCCTTTGTTATTCCTTAGTAATGTACTTTTTTCATTCTAAATGTTGTGACATGTACAGAAATTTGCAGTATTATCTTCTATGACATATTGTGGGTACTGTGACTGATGTAGCTCCAGTTTTCTATTCAACAAATGATAATTGTGACCTGCCTTTCAGTTCTTTCTAAAGGTCAGATAAAACCATGTTTTAACTTACTTTTTGTACATTTTCATTTAGTGCTTAACAGCTTTAATTAAACTCAATTAGCCGTTTTGTGATTAAAGTTATAAATAATATTGGAGTATTTCATGTGGAACATTATTTTCTTGATGGCTCATAGCCAGGAACAAATAATTCACAGATTAAGAAGAAAATCATAACATGATTGACTTCAGGTATTCTATGTTATGATCCAAGGCATACATTGGAAGAAGCATTTTCCGCAAGATTAGTTTGGCTACAAATAAAAGTATAACACAGCTCCATGGCTACATTTTAATGGTAATGGGCTTGTATTCTGTGCTTCCCCATAAACCAGAAACTTATGGCTGAAATGATGGATATCTAATTTGGATATGACTGCCATGGGTTATGGTGAGGGTTCCAAAGAAACCAAAAGCCTTCTTTTAAAGCACTGCAGAAGTTCAAGTGTAATCACTTGTACACCCTAATAAAAAATAAAAACAAGGGAATCATTTCTCATTAGGGATGGGCAGAGTTGTTTTAACTAAAATTATTTCTATGTGAAATGTCCAAATTTGTTATTGGTGAAATCACTGATTTGAAGCCCACTGTACCCATAAAGCCACCAAAAACCATCTTTTTTTGCCGTTCTCATTGTTTTTTTTTCATATTATTAACATGCTCAAAAAAAGGACTTAAGACCCATAATGTCTCTAGACACTGACGTTCTGGGGTATAGAGAAGGTTAAAGGGCACTGGAGGGGTGGCAATTTTGTGAGACAGTTGAGCCGCATAGAATCCTTTTGGATATATGAGACAAAGCTGGGGATCCCTGCTGGCTTAAATGTCGATTTTTATATAAATTGTTTCATTTCTGATCGTTAGTTTGTACATATTTTTATTTTTCACTTTTTATTTGCTGTATATTTTTCATTTGGTTAATTTAACATGTGATTAATTGTTCTGATTATTTGTGAAAGATAGCTGGCATTTTAAGTTAATCGTAATACTTTTTTAAGTAGTATAAATTACTAGCTACTTGTTACCAGATTTTATTTTGATGTCCTTTTAGTATTTGTGGTTATGGTTGACTTCCTGGGGCTGATATTCTCTGTAAGGGGACAACCTTTTTAATTAATCATCAGCGGTTCTATGTTGCCCGCCCTCTTTCCCTCCTGTGGTCAGGATGTGAAGTACTTACAACATAACGATGGATGTGACACGCCCCTCTGTTGAATATGTATTACTATCTAAAATGGTTGTATGACATTCTTCCCTATACACTGATGAAGTCCTGCCCTTTGGTACGATACGCATGCAAAAAAAGGGAGCTATGTCACCCGCGGCCGTCTCCCTTTCTGATTCCATGTGATTTCATGTAACAGAGCGCTTGTTGGCTGGCACTTAATGGAAGTGCCTTTTATGTAAGTGTGACTCTTTTATTCTATTAAACATATGCTAGCAGAGAGCACTAGATGTTTCCTGTTTCATTTGCATATATTGGGACACTACAATCTCATACCTATGAGCCTGTGTGGTGATCCATGTGATCTGCATTCAGAAGAGGTGTATTGATATCCTCCAGGAATTTGCCCTTAGGGGGAAGCTTATATGATCCTTTGTGGATTCAGGGGTCCCGGTGTGGAGGTGAACGGCACATAGTGCCTTATGGTGGAGGTCACACTTTTTGGCACCTAATTTCAAGTCTTCATGAATGCACATTGTCACTTTATTGGGAAATGGATTTGCATATTCTCATGATTGCTTATGAACTTTTTTATGAACTTTTCCAATGAATTTTTCTTACTGATCTCATTTGATGATGGTATTTTACATTTACATTTGCCTGGAGTGTTCAGCAGCTGTTTAATCTGTTTTTATTATCTTTTTACACTGGTATATTTTGTTGTTTTTTATGTGTTTTTTGGTTGCCACTTTCCCGATATCGAACCTCAGCACTTGCTGACAGGTGTAATCATTGTCCAAGAGAATATACTACCTGTTTAACAACAGTTTGCATTGCATATAGTTTGCTTTTTATTTCATTGGTGAGCAGAGGACACAATATTTTGTTCATGCATAAAATATCAATCAAGATCCTTAAAAGATTGATACTAATAACCTCAATTTAGACATAAATAAATTATGATGTTTCATACAGGGTAATTGTTATTTTTCATAACAATCCAATATGTACTTTAGTAAATATGGTATCCATTGTTTTCCATTTGTAAACTTCATAAGATATGAGGTGGAAATACCTGCTACAGGATTTGTCAGCTGTTTTAATTTTGGGAGGAAAGTATCTGAAGAAGTGTTCTTGTTTGTTTCAGCATGTTGACGTTATCATAGAGGCATACTTCAATTTTAGTTATATGGTTTTTGTAAAACAACATTTTTAGGCATTTCTTATGTTGAGGCACTAGCTAGATTGTAAATATGTGAGTGCAAATGGCGTTAATCAGTGCATATGTTAATACATTAGCAAATCCGTACAGTCATTGTTAATACCATAAACAAAAACAAATGTATGAATCCAATTTAAAAGTCCTTATGATAGTGAATAATTAAAAAGGAAATAAATCTTCCAGTCCACTTCTCCCTTTCACCACATGTGTTTACAGTGCTGCATGCTTTTTCAAATTTCCAGTGCTCCATTTAAATGATATGTTCCACCACCTAATATAAGGGGGGCACTCACCAAGTAACTTTGGGCCACCAGGACCCTCACCGCTTTGGCAATTACTCCTATGATTGGTGGACACCTGGCATCCACCTCCTACTCCCAAATTTCATCAGCAGGGATAACTCAGAATGAGATAACAATACTGCGATAATCATGCAATACATTTATATTGGGGCCTGTATACACAAAGGGATAAAACCTGAACTCAAGCTCAATCTTCACTGGTAGATAAAACAACTGCATGTGCATAGATAGATATGTAAAAAATATATGGTACTTTATTGATATATCAAAAATATATAAAAAATGTATAGAAATACAGACAAATAGACTAAAACAGACATATAATGATGCAATGATAAAACCCCAAACCCCTCCGCCCCTAGACCCTTCCGCCCCTAGACCCCTCCCACCAACCCCATGGAAACCCACCACTAACTAAATCTCCACTACTCAAGGACTCTATGGACTATTAGGAGTAGCTTGTAGCAGTGTAGCAATGTTGGTTCGTGACTGTCCATAGTATAGACGTGGCACATTGAAAATCAGTGGGTGAGGAGCAGAAAGCTGGCATATGACATACTGTAAAGGTAGTACAATATAGGTGTGCACATTTGGCACAAGGATAATAATAGTGGAAAGTCCTTGATCTAAATGTTGTTCAATATCAATGTAGTAGTGGTCCAGAGGGGGTATGTGGATGGTTGAAAGTGACCATGATTCGGATCATATAAATCATGTCAACCATCCACATACCCCCTCTGGACCACTACTGCATTTATATCGCACAACATTTAGATCAAGGACTTTTCCCACTATTATTATCCTTGGGCCAAGCGTGCACACCTATATTATACTACCTTTACAGTACAGTATATCATTGGCAGCCAGCTTTCTACTTCTCACCTAGTGATTTTCAATGTGCCACATCTATACTATGGACAGTCATGAACCAACATTGCTACACTGCTACAAGCTACTCCTACTAGTCCATAGTGTCCTTGAGTAGGGGAGGTTTAGTTAGGGGGGGTTTACATGGGGTTGGTGGGAGGGGTCTAGGGGAGGAGGGGTTTGGGGTTTTATCATTGCATCATTGTATGTCTGTTTTAGTCTATTTGTGTGTGTTTCTATACATTTTTTATATATTTTTGATATACCAATAAAGTACCATATATTTTTTACATATCTATCTATGCACATGCAGTTGTTTTATCTACCACTGAAGGTTAAGCTTGAGTTCAGGTTTTATGCTATTGTGTGTATTTACTGCTTATTGCCGAACAGCTCCCACCTAAGCATTATACATGCTCTCAATTCATTACGTATCAGTTATCCTTGTGATCAGCACCTGCAGTGCGAATCACATGCGATCTCTGAGATCACACAAGTGTGAACCCGGGCTCAAGGTTCTGTTGAGAAAAGTTGCAGTGTCTGCATCTCTTTAGAAGTGATTAACCCACAGACCCCTTTCCCACCGAGGCGCTTTTCAGGTGCTTTCACGCTAAAAAAAGCACCTGAAAAGCTCACAAAAGCCTATTTCCATTAAAATCAATGAATGCTTTCACACTGGGGCAGTGCGCTGGAAGGGCAATGAAAAAATGCCCCTCTCCATTGAAATTAATGGAAAGCTGTTCAAAAGTGCTTGAAAAGCTCTTAAAAAGCACCTGAAAAGCTCTTCAAAGGCTCTCAGTGTTTTACTAGCAGTTTAGAAGCGCCTCAGTATGAAAGGGACCTTAGAGATTATCTCACCAAAATGATATTTTGTTGCAGAGGATGTCTAAAACCTGACTTGTATCC
>BLSH010445724.1:1433722-1444493 GCA_018402905.1 Glandirana rugosa
TACGGTGGCCGCAATAACTAGCATTGTGGGCGTGCGCTGCCAGAGGCGCGCTCGCGCACTCACTGTGTCCGGGGGGGCAGGGAGCGGATAGGGCGGACTCGATCGCCACCGGCTACTCGCGATGGCCTCCCCGCAGTGAAAGAATGGAGGTTCGTGTAAGTAAACACGGATCTCCGTTCTGACAGAGGGGGAAGGCCAGTGATCACAGGCTTCCTGTATATGGAAGCCGTGATCACTTCCCTCCCCCTGCCAGCCCAGCACCAATGCAGTTAGAACACAGTCAGGGAACACAGTTAACCCTTAGAGCGCCCCCTGCAGGTTAACCCCTTCACTGTCAATGGCATTTACACAGTAATCAGTGCATTTTTATAGCACTGATCGCTGTATAAATGCCAATGCTCCCAAAAAAGTGTCAAAATGGTCCGACATGTCTGCTGCAATATCGCAGTACCGCTAAAAATTGCAGATCACCGCCATTACTAGATTATAATAAAAATAAAAAAATATAAAAACCCCAGAAATGAATTCTCAGCATCCATAAACGCGGCAACTTTTGCGCAAACCAATCAATAAACGCCAATTGCGATTTTTTTTAACCAAAAATATGAGGAAGAATATAAATCGGCCAAAACCGATGAAAAAAAAATGTTTTTTTATATTTTTTTTTTGGATTTGTATTTTAGCAAAAAGTAAGAAAAACTGTTTTTTTTTTTGCAATATTGTCGCTCCTTTTTTGTTTATAGCTGCGATCAGAAATGACGCAGAGGGGATCAAATGCCACCAAAAGAAAGCTCTATTTGTGGGAAAAAAAGGACGCAAATTTTGTTTGGGTACAATGTTTGCACGACCACACAATTGTCAGTTAAAGCGACGCAGTGCCGTATCGCAAAAAGTGCTCTGGTCCTAAAAGTGTGAAATTCTTCCGGGGCTGAAGTGGTTAAGTGCATTTGCTCTAGATTTGAAGGGAGGCTCTGCTAGTTTCTATCATCCAATCATGTGAAAACCAAAATGCTGTCTTTTATTTTCCTTGCATGGGATTAACCTCCTAGACGGTATTCCCGAGTGTGGCTCGGGGTGAGTTTTCACTGCAAATAGCGGTAACCCTGAGCCACACTCAGGATTGCATCGCTGGATCCAAGGCTGGGTCACTTACCTTGTCCTCTGGATCCAGTGATGTCCCCCCACTGTGTCTGTGGGCTGTGTCCTCTGCCCGATGCCTGTGTGATGCCAGGTCCGTTCCCTGCGAGCGTCGCGTCGCACGGGGCAGAGCCTGGCGGGAAATTCAAAAAAGGAAACACACAGTAAACATACTCTACATTGTAATCTGTAAGATAAGATTACTGTATCAATTCATTTCACATCCCTTTTGTCCTTAGGGCGTTGCACAGTGCCCTGCATGCACTTTTATATTATATATGCCATTCTTTCTGCCTGGAAACTTGAGAACGTCCATGGCATAAAAAAGTGTCCCTTTACGTCAAAAGTCGTTTTTGATCAGCTAGAAAACAGCGATAGTAAATAAGAATCATTTGCAGAATTGAGTGATACTGATTTTTGGGGAAATTTATCATCAGACACTGAAAGTGAGGACAATTCTGCAACTGAGCAAATTTCAGTGTTTTTGGCTAGATTACATAATTGAATACATTTTATTATTATTATATTATTATTTTTGATAATTATTTATAGTTATTTATTATATATATAATATATATATATTTTTTTTTCATATATATTATAATTTATGATTTTGTTATTTCAAATTTTATCATACCCGGGATGTCTATTAGACTCTTGTCTTAAGTGAATTATTCCTAAGAATTACAGGCCTACAATATAAAACGCCAGATTTCTATGCGAAAAAATGTACCGATTCGAGACGCAAAAATCTGACATAATCATATCGCCGGGGAGGTTAAGTATTCTTTTCAAAGTGAAACTTTACTTCATTTACTAAGCTCTAGAGCACAGGTGTCAAACACAAGGCCCGGGGGGCCAAATCCGGCCCTCCGGGTCATTTCATGTGGCCCTCACACCTTTCCTGCAGCACTCCCCTCATCTCCACCACCCCCTGTCTCAACAGTCGGCCGCAGAGTGGAGAACAGAATTCCTTCAGATCCTGCTCCACTCTGTGCAGCTGCAGCACCCCCTCATCTTCACCTCCCCTGGTCTCAGCATTCAGAAGACTGCAGATCTCCTCTGGTCCTCCTCTAGACCCTGCTCTTTCTGCTTCCCAACTCTGCCCCCATTGTGATGCAAGGAAGGGTGGGGAACCCTTAACATCTGATGGTGGGGGGGCTTTTGGCATCTGATGTAAGGGGGGGTGGTGCTCTGGACATCTAGTCTTACATATACAACCGGCCCTTCCAGGGCGACCATAATGCTGATACGGCCCACGATGAAATCAAGTTTGACACCCCTGCTCTAGAGCAAGAGCACTTGCAGTGCACAGTATATTTTCCTTTAGTAAATCAACCCCGTAGGGTTATTTCAGATGGGCACTGAGACCGGTCCTCTGCACTAAGCCACATTTGTCTGCATCCACCTTGCAGCCCATAGAAGTACATGCAGCAGCTGCACAGACACATTCACAAATTTGACATGAGGAAGGAGTAGGTGCACGGATCTGAATATGCAGCACTCGCATTCGGATGTGTGCACCCACTTCTATGGGCTGCAAGCACACAGCTCCAAGGTGCATGTAGACACAGCATAATGTGACTCAGTACAGAGGACCTGTCTCGGCATCCGTCTGAATGAGCACTTAGGGTAATTTATCAAAACTGAATCACAGTGAGGAGCAGCAGTGCATAGTAAAGAATCAGCTCATAGCTTTCATTTGGAAAGCTTAACTGAACAACCTGAAGATGGAAGCTGATTGGTTACCATGAAACAGCTGCTTTAGATTCTGTGTGCTCCAGTTTTGATAAATTTCCCTCACTGTGTTTTACATTTTATACTCCTGACCACTGCACTCTAATTACATCACATTCTTTGTTAAAGCTGGCTGTGTGTAGAAAAGCATATGTAATAGAACAGTTTTATTTTATTCAAGTTCTAGTCAGGACTTGCCAATGTGCTGGCGGCAAGGTACCAAGTCAGGAGGCAGAATTGTGGTAATAACTACCAGAAACAGGGTAATCTGACTTGGTATACAGGAACCAGAGCTGAAAGACAATCCAGCACTGAGACTAGGCAGACCTTGGGTTTAAATAAGCCGCTAGGCGCCAGGATCTGTGGGAGTGCACGTATGTGCCAAGGCCCATTCATGCTGGTGCGCATTCTTGTAGTTGCACATCTAGTATGACTTCTATGCTTACGACCCTGCATGGGAATTTGCACTTGCACACAATAATTCACACTTACTGCACAAGATCCCTGATAGCAGGTAGATGACTTTCACGTTCCAGTCACCCAGCTGGGGAAGGTAGAGGACATTATTGCATTTCTTCTACAGTCTGTAACAGAGAGGGGTGTCATCTACCAGACTGCTGTGTGGTAATGTTAAATCTTACTTTGGACAGAAACACAAATACTTTGGCAGCTCCTTTGTATGCATTTCATCTTTAATTTATGCTTTTTGACAGACATTCAGTTGTAAGATTACCCTTACCTCCATTGTAATGTTGATGAAGGGTAAAATAAGGTTGTTATATAAAAACTAAAGCAAAGCAAAATAGTGCAGTTTAAAGGCCCTTGTGTTTGCTCATTTTATAAATCAACTACGCTGTACGTATAGTGTTATCTGCTGCTTGTGTGTGTAGTGTGTGTAGGATGGCACATTTCCGCATTGATTCTAGTATTATGTAAGCACAATAATTGAACTGCTTGGTTCAGCTTACAGATCTTTGGCCACATACACAAATCTGGCTGGCGTTAATATGCCGCTACATCTTTGTGCTCTCGTCACCAAATATGGCAACTTGTCCACTCCCATTATACAGTGCTGCGTGATTTCTCATATGACCCTTTATCTATATTTAGTTTCCATCACAATGTGATTAAATCAAAACGTCAGTGAAAAGGTGACAAGCGCAAACTGTCTCATAGGTCTATGAACACCAACCACAATCATGTACTATGAAAATATCACTTGAGTGTTCTACTTGAGGTCGCTACAAAATGTCACCCACAAAAATGTAACACTTCATAGCTTGCAGGTGGCACCTTGTATATGTTTTGTATGTAATACATCATTCTTAACCTCTGCACTACCATGCTTGAGTTCAAAATGTACTAAATGTGATATTTACATTGTATAGCATTTTTACTATTAAATTATTCACTCATTGTATAACATTGTGATTTATTTGATTTTGCTTTAATTAATAGAGATCATAGCCATTAATGATGGGTGAATCCTGTTATAGGCTATGGTGGGAGAGTCTTGCTGTTAAATGCTGACCGTTCTGTATGCTTATATAGGCAAACGATTGTCAAAAAACGTCTCGGGGAGCTGCACTCTGCCATGAGGAACATTTGAATTTGAAATATCATACAACAGGAAGAGAGTCCTTATAATGCAACTTCAAGGGTGACATGGTAAAAACACTGATTATTTTAATTACAGTAAAACCTTGGATTGCGAGTAACGCGGTTAACGAGCATTTCGCAATACAAGCATTTTTAATTTTTTTTTTTTAATACTGACTCGGTTTGCAAGTGCTGTCTCGCATAATGAGTAAAATTTAGCCTTTTTGCATCTAATACCGCATGTGACCGCAAAGTCTCGGAAGTCCTCGGAAATACAGAGAGTGTAAACACTTTCCGAGCATTGCCGAGTGATTCGGACGTCTTAGAGGCTCACCAGCGCCCCCTGAAAATCTGCCCACATGCGGTATTGCATACACCAGGCGCCCCTGGCACTGTGGCCATATACAGTACTGCATAGACAAGCAGTGACTGTGGAACGAATTAACTGAGTTTACATTGTTTTCTATGGGGAAACATGCTTTGATATACCAGTGCTTTGGATTACAAACATTCTCCTGGAACGGATTATGCTCGTAATCCAAGGTTCTACTGTATTTGCTTGAGAGACGCCTTTAAGCTGTATGTGATACTGCAGTTATGAAAGACAGGCTCAGTGACACTGTATCCTGGCATCCCATATTTTGGATTTGTAATTGATTTTTTAACTATTACAATTAGTTTGGCTTAAAGTGGTTGTAAAGGCAGAAGGTTTTTTACTTTACCACATTCTATGAATTATAGTAAAAAAACTTCTGCATGCAATTCCCCCCCGCGGCCGCCCCTAAATACATGCCTGAGCCCCATCTTGATCCAGTGATGTGCAGGAGATTCAAAGCTCTTTTGCTCATCATTGGCTCAAATACAGGGATTCCTGCTTGCCCTGAGATAGAAGCATGTCCTCTGCTGCCTCCTGTTGCTGTGCATTCATTGCCATGTAGTGTGTGCTCCTGAAGGAATACAAGAGGAATTGCATTACTAATTTCTGCCACATTGTGGATCACCATTTTGAGTTTTATCATGTGGGGATGAGATGATTGGCAGGCGGCTGATGTTTAGCTGTGGCTGGGTATGACTGCCTAAGGTGGCCACAAACCTTCCTGGTCTGGCAAAGAAGTCCCTATAGCTAGCAGTTTTGCCAAGCTGGCATGTGTGTGATTTAGGTAAATGTTTTTCTTCCACTCTAGAAACTGCAGAAGAGACACCCACCTTGAAAAGGATGCTGCTGGAGGCAGTGGATGGGTGTAGGAGACATCTGCAGATATTCAAGACACCACTTGATCCTCGTCAGAATGGCCCCTTGCCCACATTCCCTGCTTGTTGTGGCATATCCTAAATCCTAAAAATCTCAATGTATGTATCAATTAGTTATCTTAAGAATTGACAAACAGACCCATCGTGGAAATTAAACATTGCTCTGGTTTATAAGGGGTATAAAGGTAGGAGAGCTGATGTGGCTAAAAATAAATGTACATTTCAGCTATAACTGAAAGCTGAGGTGGGCATAGATGGCCCATAGTTATTCTCTTGATTCGAGAGCTGTACATGACAAATGAGCTGTTTTTGACCTCTCAAAGGGTATAATTAACAGAGCTGCTAGCTGTAAGGGATGCCAAAAATGCTTGTTTTTGTCATAACCATGTCAGAACCATTTACCATGTGTGTGGTAAAGGATTATTTTCATTTGTAGGTGGTACCTAACCCAGAGGTGTAACTAGAACCTTCAGGGCCCTGGTGCAAGAAATTATGAAGGGCCCCCTTGACCCCTGGCCAGGGCCCTACCTCTTACCACTGATCCTGGGGCCCTTTACTCCTATCATGGATCCCTTAAGTACAGTCCCGCAGTGGGATCCTTTCACGTGATGGTGAAATGCCAGGGCATGGTCACAATTGCAACCATTGCAATCCTGATAGTTCCCTCACTGGTGTCAGTAGTTTTTAATTTTTATTTTAATTTTATTATTTTTTTTACTATTTCATTTTATTTATTTTACAATTTTATGTTTATTATTTTTTAATTTTTGTTTAGGAGCCCTGTTGGGGGCTTTGATGAGATATCAGGAGTCTAAACAAACCTCAGCCCTCAATCTCCATCTGTGTAGCCTCAGCTGCACAGAATGAATGGACAGGAATAGTTGTGTACCGAGCCTCCCATTCATTCAGAAATGGAAGTATAGTAAACACAGTTTACTATGCTTCGGTTATGAATGAACCAGTTGGTACCAATCACTGGCTCTGTCCATTCAGAAAAGGAAGGAGTCGGTAAATGACAAATTTACTGACCCGTTCCCATCTACCCCTCATGACACATTTTCTACAGCAGCTGGCAGGAGAGAGGAGGGGGGAAGACAGCAGCTCTGTGGGGGGGGGGGGACCAGGGAAGCACACAGAGGCCCTGGGAACAGCAAAAGACAAGTAAACTGGGTAGGAGGGGTGGAGGGGGCAGCATATAGAGGAACCATTCTCCTGCATTAGGAGGAAAATGGGGGAGATTGGTTCCTCTAAATGCCGCCTCCGCCATCCCTCCTATCCAGGTGTACAAGGTGGCACACGGGCCCCCTGGAGCATGCGGCTCAGTTGCAATTGCAACCCCTGTAGTTACGCCCCTGACCTAACCCTTCAATTTATATGCAGTAGTGCCACTGTCAAGTAAGAAACTGCACGACATGATGCTTTAACGTTCCAGTGTCCAGTTTTATAAACTGAATTAAAAGTTCTGCTCCCTTTTTTCTTCTGCTCCAAATAGGATGGTGAGGTATGGTTTTTGGAATACATTAGTTTGTTTTCTGATGTCACATGCTGAGTGAAGACTCTGGAGGGTGGTTGGACATGCAGATATAATTTGACCTCAGTCAGTTATGCCTGTGACCTAGTCCCTAAACAAAAAAGATTGCCGCTGAGACCCATGAAGGAAGGTTGAAAAGGCATGCTGCAGACATTATCAGAAATAACAGTGATTAGACAGGATTTTCTAACTCGATCACTACTCCACTAGATTGTCACATGTGGGCACCTTAGGTTTCCAAATGATTGATTCCAGTATTTTAGAAATGCTGCTTTTTTAAAACAATACATTCATTACTTTTTATATACCTTGAATTTGTTGACAAATTCTGCTGAGACGTTGATTATCAGCCTCGAGCTGAACAAATCTTATCGTAGTCTTTGAAGTTTGCCTAGCTTATGTTAAAGCTTAAGTGATGACATGAATCAAGTGCACATACTTCTTGTCTTGCTAATACCAACTACAGTAAATCTCAGCTGCTGACAACATCGTCATTTTAAACTCCAAGTATTGAACAAGTTTTACTATGAGATGGTATGTAAAGATATTTGACTAACTTTTTAAACAAAACCTTTTATCAGATGAAAGTCATTTTAATTTACTTTTAAACATACTTCCCAAAATACAGTATGTAAAAAAGAACAGTTAGCTTTATTTGGAGCACCATTGCTTTCATTGTCTTAGCAGCAACATTCTCTTGTGGTTTCCCTTTTTTTGTGATTTTCTCTCCAAACTCCTGGCTTCTACTTTGTTCCGGTCTGGATCTTGCTTAGACATTGAATGTTTGCTGCTTTCCATAGCCTGTGTCTGTGACCTGACTTCACTGCTCTCCCTACAGCTAAAATCATAACTTGAAAAGGTCTTTGGACTTAACGGTTGCCTATACCTGGTAAAACAAAAGTTAGTTGAGGAAAAACATTTGTGGCACTGTCACGTGGTGTTGAGAGCTAAGGCTTGTGCTTAGCATTGTGGTGCACTTTGGAAAGCAGAGGCTGTCCAGAGGCAGATTTTGTTGCAAGAACATAAATGCCAAACTACCCAAACCTTCTTCAAATCTCTACCTGAATCAACTGATGGGTAACAATATGATACACACTCACACATAGGGATTTTTTCTATTTTCTCCAGGGAATGGGAATAATCGCAACAAGTTGTAATATCTCTGTGTGATAACAAATAATGATAAATGCCCAAAAGAGTTCTCTGTCACCTTCTATGGAACCCCTGCACGGTCTAGTTGTTGCCCAATAATTGAATTAGGGGTGATGTACGTGGCTCATTGTTTCTGTGTAAATATCCGGAAAAATAAACAAATCAAAATAGTCAATAAAAAATGTGTTTCCTTATAGCTTAAAATGAGCAGAATGCTTCCAAATCTCGAAATGAAAGAAATGATTTGCTTTATAAGTGAATGGCTGTGCCTTTTCCTAGCCAATGAACCATTGGGAGAGCTGAACAAATCCTATTATAGTTTTTGAAGTTAATAATGCCCAAAAATGCTTAAATCAGTAGGAAATGTAATATAGTTCAGCTTACAGTCCTTTTAATGCAACAGCTGCATCAGTTTTTTTTTTTTAGGTTTATTTTCCCATTTTGTTCACCTGTTGATTTATACCTATGATTACTTGTATTTGGATGCAATCAGAATACCTGATCTGCCCTGAATGCACAGATTTCTATTTTTAAAAAATGAAGGTAAACAAAGTGCATCTTAATGCAATGTGACATTGCCTTGACACTATGTGAATTTAGGTAGAAGGACACAATATTCTTAAAGTATGGTTTGAGAGGCTCTGGTGTGTTTATTGCGAGCAGCGGAAACTGTATGTTTTCTCAAGTTTCTTAAGTAACAAACTAGAATGTGGCCTGATGCATCCAGTGATGTGCCACCATCCCTTCATTAATATCTCCAGACAACCAATTTATTGGTCCTGCGACTTTAAATGAGGCACAGCACATACGGCCAATGAATAACTAGTTTCCAACATTATATAAACAGATAGTGAGGCGCAATCTACTATAAACATAAGTGAATCAAAAGGCACCCCTTGATAAAGTCACGTGACGAGTGACGAAATGCGTCGGGGAGGAGCCTCATGACATTCTGACATAACATACACTATCCCTACATGAGTCAGCAGCCGTGGGCATCCTGTATTACTGGGATTGCCAGGGATTGTTGTGACAGATGCATTGCCTGAGTGTACCGGTGGTAGTACACATTTAAATGTGAGTGTTTTTAATCCTTTTTTATATCCTTTTTTATAATAAATGGTTTTATGCTTGAACGATTCAGTGCTATATGAGTTTCCTCTACTTACATGCTATATGGGTGTATTGCATACCAGTGGCTACCACGCTTCCGAGTGATAGGAGGATTGTACCCCAGTGGGGACTGTGCAACTTGGCCCATTGGGGGTCACACTTGGAGGTGAGCACAATATATTGCCTGGTGGTGGTGTGTGTATGCACCCAGGAGCACTTTATTTTGAAAGAAGGAGCACCTATCTGGACACTTACGATTGCAGTGGCACCTTGTTTGCATATTTTGCACTAATATTGATCCAATCAGGAGCAAGTATTATACATACTACTGGACTAGCACCTTCCTGTGGCACTTTCTATGAACTTTATGCACTTTATTATTTAGTTTTTTTGCACAGCATCTCATTGTAAAGATCTTATGTTATGAAATTTCTATAGTCATATATGATATCAGACCTTAGCCACTAGGTGGCACTGATATTATTATATTATATATTTGTATGTTATACATTTGTTGGTTTTTATGCAAATTCATGGTGTATAAGTTGTTACTATTGCACATTAGTCACTAGGGGGCACTGTGCTATTTATTTGTTTATACACCACCTTTTGATTCACTTACATTTATAGTAGATTGCGCCTCACTACCTGTTTATATATACTTTTTATGTAGCATTTAGGATACTACTGACGTGGCAGGCAGCAATCCCTTCATTAGTTTTCTACTGTTAGTAGCGCGGTTTTACTTTTTGTTTATCTAGTTTCCAACATTGTTGTTTAATAAATTAATACATATTGTATACAATAAGAGGCTAAAATGTAAAGAGTAGAGTTGAGCGAACACCTGGAAGTTCGGGTTCTGCTGGTCCGTCCGAACTTCGGGACAAAGTCCGGGTCCGGGTCCGGACGGAACCCGAGCGATCGCACGGACAACGGTCTGTGTCAAACTTCTACTAGGTGTAAGTGGAGGTAAAAACGTAAAAAATTCAAAAATAAAAAAATTTTTATAAATTTCAATAAAGGGACAGGGGTAAAAAAACATCCCGTGAACGGGATGGGAATGGGGGTAAAATGAAGGAAAACGTCGGGAGACCCCGAAAGGTCCTGAAACGATGTCGGTAAAAACACGGATTTTCAAGCCCAGGGGTAACTAAAGTTACCCCAAGCAACAGGCACGCTAGCGAGCCCAAGGCAGGCCTGGGCCTGGGCCTGAAACAGGGCTTCAAGCCTGCCTGGTCGTCTTGGGCTTGA
>BLSH010445724.1:1446060-1458580 GCA_018402905.1 Glandirana rugosa
TCAATTTCTGCTATCTGTCCTCAGAGCAACAGCACAGACAGCAGTAGTAAAGTAATCTATCTCAGGATGCAGGATCAGGTCTTAAAATGGCTAAAATCTGTCCCTCACGCCGTCAGCTACCTTTCCCTATACTAACCCAAGGAGCATGTGACTGCAGCACTGTGACTCCAGCTTATAAAGAGGCTGGGTCACATGATGCACCGGCCAATCACAGCCATGCCATTAGTAGGCATGGCTGTGATGGCTTCTAAGGGCAAACCAGTGAAACGCTTGTTGATTGGCTGCCCTGCAGCTTCTCAACACGTGGAGTAAAATAGCAGAACCCCGGACCGAACCCGAACGATTTTTGAAATGTCCGGGTCCGGGTCCGTGCCACGGACACCCTAAAGTTCGGTACGGACCCGAACGTTACAGTCCGGGTTCGCTCAACACTAGTAAAGAGCTGATTTGTAAGGAATCCATATTCATGCATTTCATACATAATTAAATATAGTGTTGACCATATACAATCCAACTGACAATACATAGATAAAACGAAAACTGCATCCATAAACTTGACGCGTTCTGTGACTCTTTGTTCACTCTTCAGGAGTAGATGCATGCATAGTATTTGTAAGATAAAACATCAGGCATGTAACATACTTAATGGTACCTGATAATTGTAATCGCCCTCTAGTTTGAGTACTAGTTAGTATATATAGTTTTTGGCTCTATCTGCTTAACAGGAGAGCAGATAGGCAAATGTATATGCTATCTGCTTATCAGAGAGCCTGTATTTGAGTAAGGTCTGCTCAGTATGCTCTGGTGCTGATTCATGTGGTCTGGAGAGTTTTACACTGTAGAATTGTATGTGTCCCTATTGGGCAGTGTGAGGAGAACCCAGCCAGTGACAGCAGGGGGAGTGGCCCCCACTGCATCTTGGGTGAACACTTTCATATAAAAGGGAGCACATGGGCTCACGGTTAGGAGTTACAGCCCACCCAGACCTCAGGGGTGGAGGCGTGCGTTTAGCTCCTGGCTGCTAGACCTTAGGGCCTATCCAGGAGTCTGCCGGTTGCTAGTCCTGGTTGAGGCCTATCCGGATGCTGAAGCTGCAGCCCAGGGTTCTTTAGAAGCGGACAGAGGGAGGACGTCCTTGGATTCAGTCTGATATCACAGTGGCAAAGTGATGCTCGGATGTTGGAAGGAGACTACCCACTATCCCAGGACATGGTGTGAGTACAGACCCGTGAAGGGATCCCTGAGACTGTTGCTAGAATTCCCCCTGCCCTCTTAATCAGCTAAGTGAGTGTCTTGAAGAACAGAGTCCGGCTTATTCTGTCCTTACTGCTTAAAAAGGGACCTGTTCCACTAAAGTCAGCCTGCCATAAAGTGTCATTGGTAGTCTGCTACACTGAGTTAGAAAGGAGACACTGGTTAGTGTATTGAAGAAGCAAAGTCCGGCCTGTTCTTTGTTGCTTAAAGAAGGACTTGTTTCATTAGGACCAGTTTGTTAAGTGCACCACTGAGATCAGCCTGCTAAATGAAGCTAGGGAGAAGTTGTCCTCATCTAAAGTCAGTTAACTTGGAGTATCCTATGCTTTCCCTTCTCCTATCCAAGTTCTACAATAAAGCATTGAAAATTCATCCCCTAGACTGGTCATTGAAAATGAGCAGGATTGTGTGTGTGCGCCCCTGGCAGTGTGAAAATACATGGTGACTGGCTGCAGGATAATCAGAGGGAGGCCCGGGACCAATATAAATCAAATTAGCAGCTCCTTCAGGGGTACCGCTACATAATACATAGGGTAATTCCAACCTCAAAAGCTGCCACAGGGGCTCTAATACTTATAAATCAGCTAAGAATAGATATGACAATATTTCCAAAGGATGATTGCCAAGGGAGTCTCACTCGGGAGCTGTGGAAGCAAGAACTCAAGGGGACAAATGTCAACTCACCGCAAATGTCAGATCATGGGCAGTATTTCTAGCACTAGCCCTCCTTTGTAAATCTAATGTGGTAACCTGTAAAGGTTTTTAAAGCATCGCTAGTAAAATTTAGTTGTTTGTTGCCATTGCACGGGTGTGCGCAATTTTAAAGCAAGACGTTTTGGTATCTATTTACGCTGCATAACATCATCTTTTAAATTTTGCAAAAAAATTGGGTTATGTAATGTTTTGTGTTCGAATTACTGTCTGTGAATTGTGTTCGAAATACTGTGTGACATAAAAAATTGCAAAGCCCACCAAATTATTCTCTAGGGCCTCTACTTTAAAACATATAATGTTTGGGGATCTAAGATATTTTCTAGAAAAAAATACTGATTGTTACATGTTGTTACAAAGTGCCAGAAATGTCCTGGAGCTGAAGTAGTTAAGCAGGGAAAGCCGGCAGTGAAGCCTCGCTGCTTCACAGCTGGTTTCGCACCGTACATGCGCGAGCCACGCTGTGCTATTTGAATGGTCCCGCAGTCTTCTGGGACCTGTGATGTGTCCCAAACGGCTGCATGGTAAAGGGGGGGGGGGTGAACTTCCCTCTGGATCGCCACAGCAATCTGACTGGAAGTGGGAGCGGGTACCTGAAAAAACTGACGCTATTGGTAATTGTGAAAAATATGATTTATTACTGAATGTTTCAGTGAATGAGGTTTTGGTTGCTGATGGTAACCACAAAAGGGTTCATTAACTCAAAAGAAAGCAGAGAATTGTGGAGGTTAATGCAAATGAAGGTAAACGTGGCTCTGCAGGTTCCCTACAAGTTCAGGACAGGATGTTTGGGAGAGGTGATAGAAAAGGCAGTGTACCCTCAGAAAATAAGAATATGCCCAGGAACCTTGTGAGAAGAGGGAGAAGGATGAGGATAGAGAAAAGTAGGACACAGTTGAGATTCAAAGTAGGACAAATCTGGAAACATACCCAGAATTAGGGTGCCCCCCTTAGAGCTGGGAAGTTTTCTCTGGGTTTTGTAATCCCAGATCGGAGCCTGGAGTTTGAAGGTTCCGAAGTGCCTTGGGTGGGAAAGAACCTTCAATTCTGTGTCTGGGCTGTGATAGATGCCTGCAACCTGGATGAGTACACAGGGTTGATATAAGCCTGATAAATTGCAGTTCCTGCCATTTAGAGACGGCTCTGTCAGGAGATCTAATTGTTTCTATTAGAGACTGCATCTCTTGTGTGGGGGACTTCTGGCTCAAATAACAGGGAAAGCTACGCAGACCTGGCAGATCAAGAGTGAGTTTGGGAGGCCAAGGCAGCTGAGGTGCCTAGTGGGTCCAAGGGGGTTGTAAGAAGTCTGGATGTTTCTGAAAGAGTGCAAAACCTGGGGGGCTGGAGAACTTTATTTGGAGGCCAGGAGCAGGCTTGTGTAGCGGGGAACTGCAAGTGAAGCTGAAGTGAGCCAAAGAACCAGGTGGCTTGGTATTCATTATTTGTGTCTGCTGGAGAAGAACCCCTGCATGGGCAATCCATTTGTAATGGACTTCTACTTTGCTTTTCATTTAATAAAATTGGGCTATCGAGCCCTTAACTATAGTTACTGTCTGACATGAACACCCTTTCAAATTCATCTTCCATGAGCGCTAAACATCCCCCATATCACAGTGCACCATTTTACATTATTACATGAAGGCCCCAGCTCCTAGTATATTTATTAGTTGGCAAAACTGTGTGAACCACATGGGATGCTCAGCTTGCTTTTGCACAATATAGGAGCATGTCTAACTGACAGCACTGTAAACAATCAAAATGTAATAGAATATGAAAGTGCTTTACAGTCATACTCATATTTCTTGAGTAGACAACGTGCCTATGAATGCTAAAAGGCTACAAGCAACAGTTTGCAGAGCATTCTCTGTCTTAGAGTACTATTCTGTAAAATATAGCAAATAACTTCCATTATAAAGACTATTTATAGAGTAGAGAGGAATCAACTGCTCCAAAGACCTTGCCATTAATAAAAAATGTCCTATGGTATGAAAAGCTTAAAAGACTGAAAGAGGACTTATGGCTGTGTCAGCAAGATTTTAAGCTTGGCTAAGGTACACATTCAGAAATAGAGTTTGATTTTTTCCTTATAAAAAACAGTCGTTCATAGTTCATAAAAGATTAATATTGTTGTATATGGTTACTGATAGAGCAGAGGGAGAGAAAAGAGCAATAGCTCAATCCTTTAAAAGAGGGTCTCTACTTAATCAAACCTGTAAAAGATTCAAAACTTATGTCCAACAGTTGCCTTAATGCTTTAAGACCATTATAGTGAAACCCTATTCTAATACCCTGTAGCGGTCAACACTTGATTTTCAATTAGTGGCAAGAAATACACTGAAGAGGCTGTCTTGGAAATTCCAAAATTAAACTAGATTTTGAGTCCTTTTATTGTCTTTTATACCCTTCAAGTCAGGCAAATTGACCTGATTTATGCAGCATGGTTTAATATCCAGGGCTTGTGATGATCAGTGCAATGCACACCTCTGGCTTGAAGAGCTGTCAAAAAAATGAAGGCCGCTTTTAAAGGCGATGCAATAAAAAATATGTTGCAGCGCCAAAAATAATAATGAAATCAGTCCTTATGCATAATAACATAAACCCATTAGTGCATAACACCGTTACATTAGGAGATAGCGGGTTTGTCCTACCCCCCACCCCAAAAAAATTCACAAGCTGACCATGTCTCTGGACTCAACATGTGGTCAGTCTTCTATACCCAGAAGAGGAGAGAGAGATGGGGTATGGTGGGAATCCTGATAGGGTAGGCAGAATATTGTCTTTCCCCACCTGGGAGGCTAGCACTTCCACCTCTGAAGTCAGGAGAGGGACTAGTGGAATGCAGAATGGTGAGGGACCGGGAGCCTCCATGAAGTGGAGGGCGAGCCCAAGAACAGCTGAACAGTGTAGTAATGGAGAGTGTGTCGTGGCCAAATCAGACACACAGTCACGCTGTACATATTGCTGTGTTTACAGTTCGTAAATCATAAAATGTTGAGTCTAAATTATATCATGTATTGTCTGTTTATATATTAACCACTTCAGCTCCGGAAGGTTTTACCCTCTTAATGACCAGAGCACTTTTTGCAATTTGGCACTGCGCTGTTTTAACTGGTAATTGCACGGCCATGCAATGTTGTACCCAAACTAAATTAGTGTCCTTTTTTTCCCCACAAATAGAGCTTTCTTTTGGTGGTATTTGATCACCTCTGGGAATTTTATTTTTTGCGATATAAATGAAAAAAGACCGAAAATTTTGAAAAAAATTATGTTTTCTACTTTTTGTTGTAAAAAAATCCAATAAACTCAATTTTAGTCATACATTTAGGCCAAAATGTATTCAGCCACATGTCTTGGATAAGAAAAGTGTCAATAAGCGTATATTTATTGGTTTGTGCAAAAGATATAGCATCTACAAACTATGGTACATTTAATGGAATTTACATAGCTTTTAGTTTATGACTGCCTATCTCATTTCTTGAGGTGCTAAAATGACAGGGCAGTACAACCCCCCCCTCCCCAAATTACCCCTTTTTGGAAAGTAGAGACCCCAAGGAATTTGCTGAGAGGCATGTTGAGCCCATTGAATATTTTATTTTTTTGTCACAAGTGATTGAAAAATGACAAAAAAAATACACAGAGTTGTCAGTGAAATGATATATTGCTCACACATGCCATGGGTATATTTGAAATTACACCCCAAAATACATTTTACTGCTTTTCCTGAGTACGAGGATACCACATGTGTGAGACTTTTTGGAAACCTAGCGAGTACCTAGAGTACAGGACCCCAAAAACCAATCACCATCTTCAGGATTTCTAAGGGCGTACATTTTTGATTTCACTCCTCAGTACCTATCACAGTTTCGGTGGCCATGAAATGCCAAGATAGCACAGCCCCTCCCCCCCAAATGATTCCATTTTAGAAAGTAGACACCCCAAGCTATTTGTTGAGAGGCATGTTGAGTCCATGGAACATTTTATATTTTGTCACAAGTTTCGGGAAAATTACATTTTTTTTTTACACAAAGATGTCACTAGATGATATATTGCTCAAAAATGCCACGGGTATATGTGAAATTACACCTCGAGTATGGGGATACCACATGTGTGAGACTCTCTGTACAGTACCCCGAAAACAAATCACTGCCTTCAGGCTTTTTAAGGGCGTTAATCGTTGATTTCACTCCTCACTACTTATCACAGTTTCAGAGACCATGAAATGACAAAATAGCAACCCCCCCCCCCCAAATGACCCCTTTTGTTATTTGTTGGTATTTGTTGAGAGGCATGTTGAGTATTTTGCAGATCTCGCTTTTTGTCACAAAGTTTTGGAAATCAAAAAAATAAATTTTCCTTTTCTTCCTTCATTTTCCAAAACAAATGAGAGCTGCAAAATACTCACCATGCCTCTTAGCAAATACCTTGGGGTGTCTGCTTTGCAAATGGGGTAATTGGGAGGGGGGGGGGTTGTGCTATCTTGACATGTCAGGGCCTCCAAAACTGTGATAGTTAGCCAGGAGTAAAATCACCACCTGAAGGAGGTGATTGGTTTTCGGGGTCCTGTATGCGGTTTCCAAAAAGTCTCACACATGTGGTATCCCCGTACTCAGGAGAAGCAGCAGAATGTATTTTGGGGTGTAATTTCACATATATCCATGCCATGTGTGAGAAATATATCATTTAGTGACAACTTTGTGTAAAAAAAAAAAGAAGAATTTGTAATTTTCCCGAAACTTGTGGCAAAATATAAAATATTCAATGGACTCAACATGCCCCTTAGCAAATAGCTTGGGGTGTCTACTTTCCAATATGGGGTCATTTGGGGGGGTTTGTACTATCTTGACATTTCAGGGCCTCCCCAATTGTGATAGATAGTGAGGAGTGATTGGTTTTCAGGTTCTATACGCGGCTAGGCTCCCAAAAAGTCTCACACATGTGGTATTCCTGTACTCAGGAGAAGCAGAAGAATGTATTTTGGGGTGTAATTTCGCATATACCCATGGCATGTGTGAGCAATATATCATTTAGTGACAACTTTGTGTAAAATAAAAAAAAAATGTAATTTTTCCAAAACTTGTGGCAAAATATAAAATATTCCATGGACTTAACATGCCTCTCAGCAAATAGCTTGGGCTGTCTACTTTCCAAAGAGGGGTCATTTGGGGGGGGGGGGGTGTTTTAACTGTCCTGGTATTTTTTGCCCAACATTAGAAGCTTATGCCACACATCTTCCACTCTTCTAACCACTTGAACCACCAAGTCCTTTCTGACACGTTTTGTTTACATGAAAAAATAATTTTTTTGCAGAACAAACATTATATATATATTTTAAAGCAGAGGCCCTACATATTAAGATGATGGGTGTTGCAATTTTTTTTCCCACAAAGTATTTGCGCAGCGATTTATCAAACACAATTTTTTTGGGAAAAAAAACCTTTTCGAATTTTAACGCACAAAAACACACTATATTACCCAAAATTTTGGTAAAATATAAAAGATGATCTTATGCCGAGTACAATGATACCAAATACAATATGTTTTAAAATTGTGCACGCCCGTGCATCGGTGACAAACTATGTGCATTTTTAAAAGCCTTTAAAAACCTCTACAGGTTACCACTTTAGATTTAGTAGTTTATTTCCCCTACTCTTTTGCGACATCTAGCAGCCCCCTGGGATGTCTACCATACAAGAGTTCAAAGGGGGAATACCCCGTAGACGCCTGCAGAACCTCTCGTATGGCAAACATAAGGCACGGCAATGACGGCAGCAAAAAATCTCAATTTCGCCCATCTTTATCCACCACCTCTTTTAGCATACTCTTGAGGATCTTGTTAAACCTTCAGTTAGGGGGTGGTAAAGAGAGGTACCGAGATCGGAGATTTTGTACAACTTGCACAATTTTCTGGTCACTCTGGACATGAACGGGGTACCCTGATCTGTCATGATTTCTTTAGGGATCCCCACCCGACTAAACACCTGGACAAACTCCTTGGCGATAGTCTTAGCGGAGGTATTCCGCAAGGGTATGGCCTCAGGATAGCGAGTCGCATAGTCCAGGATCACCAGGATGTGCTGGGTCCCCAGGCAGATTTTACTACTGGTCCCATGAGATCCATGCCAATTCGCTTAAATGGCACTTCAATTATGGGAAGGTGGACAAGGGGACTACAAAAATGGGGTGACGGGGCAAGTCATTTGACACTCTGGGCATGATTCACAGTATTCTTTAATGTCTGCATACAATCCAGGCCAGAAGAATCTCTGGGTTATTCTCTTCCTGGTTTTCTCCATACCCAGATGTCCCCCCCATTACATGCCCATGGGCCAAATCTAGCACCATCCTGCGGAAGGGTTTGGGAACCACTAGCTGTTCCACCTCGTCCTCCCCTCATTCCACCATCTGATACAACAAATTATTTTTAAGAGCCATGTAGGGAAAAGACACCCCCAACTAGGGTCCACAGGTTCCCCATCCATCACCTTCACGTTTTCTCTGGCTCTAAGGAGAGTGATATCCCGTAGTTGTTCTGTACAGAAGTCCTCTCTCCGGACCTCTAAGTCAGGTACTACATTCGGTTCACTCTCACCATCAGGGTCAGAGACATTGTCTGGGTCATTAGCCCCCCGCTGTGAGCTATCTTCCAGCTCCTCTGGCTCCCCAGCCAGTACAGGAAAAGGAAGAGGGTCTCCTTCCTCCTCGGTCCTGCCACCAGTTTCCCCATTTCCTCCATTTGGCAAAATGGGTCTGGTGAGAGGTCCCAAGCTTCCACAGCAGGGGGAGTTCTACCCTCCAGACTCCCTGTGCCTTCCCATAACTTCCATAAATGGGGAAAATCCCTGCCCACTAGGGCATCATAAAGTAGTGAAGGTACCACCCCCACTGAATGAATCACACTACCACAAGGGGTGTCAATCTCAACCACCACCGTCTGGTAGTCATGAGTGTCCCCATGGATGCAAATGACTCCAACAGTGCTAGGGTGTAACCTTGCAGGATCTACACAATTGCTTTTTACCAACTTCACCACACTACCCGAGTCAAGCAGTGCAGTGACTGGTCTCCCATTAACAAAAATCACACACATTTGCTTCTCCATGCAAATTGAACATGATGCTGTATATGCGACCTGTGCAAAAAGAGAAAGGTGCCTATTCATATAACTATAATTGCATTGCATGGGTTCATCATTCAGGGGGCAATTAGCAGCAATATGGCCCAATGCATGGCATTGGTAGCACTGTATGTGTTCTATACCCAGTCCTCTCAAGGGTCCTCAAGACCTTCCTGGCTTCTTTGGCCAGTCTCCAGGTCTAGAGCCCCCAGTCTCTTTAGCCGAAGTCTTATCAGGCCTATCAAATTTCCCTACGCCCCTGAACGCTGGAACAGTTTTACCAGGTCCACTGGGCGATCTTTCACCTTTAGACACATTGGAGTGGGGCGCAGATGGGCACAACAAGTCCTCAGCAGCTGCTTATCTCTCCACGAGGTCCACCAGTTGACATGTAGTTTTGGAGTCCCCATGGCTGACCCATTTCCTCAGAGCACCAGGGAGTCCCCGTAGATAGCGGTCCTTGACCACGCGCTCCACAATCTGGGGTCCTGGCAAAGTCTCCAGCTGTAGCCATTTCCTGGTAAGATGAACTAGGTCAAACATCTGTGAACGGGGTGGCTTGTTAGTGCGGTAGGTACACTGATGCACGTGTTGGGCCCGGACTGCCATGGTGACCCCCAGGCATGCGAGTATCTCTGCCTTTAGAGACCCATAGTCCTGGGCCTTATCTGGTTCCAGATCAAAGTAGGGGTTTTGGGGCTCACCTGTCAAAAATGGGCCCAACAGCCCTGCCCACTGCTCCTTCAGCCACCCTTTGCAGTCGGCGACTCTGCTAACGCTGAAGTTTTGTGTGCTGTGTTTTGTAAAGTGACAGTGATCTATTGATCCTGTACTTTGGGTGGGGTGGGCTGGGCTGGGCGGAGGGGCTAAATGCAGGTGCTGGCAGGTATCTGGGCTGATCCTGCTAACAAAGAATTTTTGGGAACGCTATACTACTGGGGACACTAATATAGTTCTGATGAGATCAAAGATATTGATCCGTTCAGACACAATACTAGTAATGGAGCTATATAGTGTGTGTGTGCGTGTTAGTATACCTGACACTAATCTGACACTGCCTGGGATTGACGCTATCACTAACTCACGCTAATACCTAACTGATGCCACCGGTGACACTAATACGGTGATCAGAAAATAGATATGTACACTGTACTAATGACACTGTGACAGGGAGGGAAAGAGGTAACTGGGGGGCAATCAGGGGGTTAAACATTTATTAGGCAATATACGGCAGGTACCCTAACGCTATAAAAGACTGACGGTGACTCTAACTAGCTAACTAGCGCCACCCGTGGCACTAATACGGTGATCAGAAAAAAAGATCTGTACCCTATACTAGTGACACAGGGGGTGAAATGGTTAGCTGGGGGGGTGATCAGAGGGTTAAACCCTTATTAGGGGTCAATGGGGGGTACCCTAAACCTACCTGGGCCTACCACTAACTACCCTAAAACTGTTTAGTGTCACAAGTGACACTAATACAGTGATCAGTGAAAAATCTGAAAACTGCAATTGGTGACATAGTAACAGAGAGTGAAAGGGTTAACTGGGGGGGGGGGGTGATCAGGGGGTGATCAAAGGGTTAAAAGTGTGCTGTCAGTGTAGTGTTGGTGTACTCATTGTAGATGTCTTCTCTTCTCGAGCTGGAACCGCAAAGGGCTCCACGAGGAGAGATGACCTCACTTCCTCTGCCTGTGTTTAGAAAATCATTGGCCTGGACCTGTAGACTGATCGGGTCTGTAACAAATCCGATAGCCGGGGCCACGCCCCCTACCCGCGGGCACGAGCGCCGTACCGTAGAGCAATTTGCGCAGCCGAGCCACCTTGCCGCAGTATAAGAAAGGAAACAGGAAATGGCGCTGTCTATGTAATGTGTAACAGGATGAACATATCAGGTTAATGGGTAGATCTTATATTAAAATCAGTGGTTTCAATGTATTGTTTCCATCCGTGATTTATAGAAAGAAAACTTAAAATATCTCTGTGATAATTATAAACCAAAGTGCTAGTGTGCTTATTGTGCTAAATTAATAAATAATTTGTGTCTATAAAAATCTTCTGTAATAAATATAGACCCAAAATATCAATGTGCTTGTAGTGTGAGATTAATAAATGATTATGGTTGTTGGTCCGTAATTGTCCGTAAAAGTCCGTAAAAATTCAGTAAATAGTGCACTTAATATCACAAGCAGAGGGGTTCCTCCACCTCTTCAAACCGTGAAAGACTCCAAGGGAAAAGTGTATAAAGTGCTCAGTATCTAAAACAAAGTTATGGACCAATTCCGTAGTCCGTGAATGTCCGTAAAAAAGTAAGTTATAACTTATCAAAATTATTTATAATCCATAAGTGTCCAAATGATTTACAAAACAATATGTATTATCATGCAGGAGAATTTAAATAAGAACGATGACTTGATGTGAAAACAGTTTGTATCATCCAAATGCTGTTGTTAGAAAATTAGGTGACTTTTGTGCTCTTCCTATATCCACTAAGATCGAAAGGAGGTGACTTCCACTCGGGCTCCCCACATGTGCCCACACTTACCAGATCTTCCCTACCCCTACAGGGGTAACGCGCCTTTGGTAAATGGGGTCTTTTCCAGCTGGTCTCGGATCCAGGCGTTCTATTATCAGCTTCCACTCCACGTTGGCTCCTTCCTTAAATTCTCCTGCACGATAATACATATTGTTTTGTAAATCATTTGGACACTTATGGATTATAAATAATTTTGATAAGTTATAACTTACTTTTTTACGGACTTTTACGGACATTCACGGATTTTCACTGACTACAGAATTGGTCCATAACTTTGTTTTAGATACTGAGCACTTTATACACTTTTCCCTTGGAGTCTTTCACGGTTTGAAGAGGTGGAGGAACCCCTCTGCTTATGATATTAAGTGCACTATTTACGGATTTTTTACGGACAATTACGGACCAACAACCATAATCATTTATTAATCTCACACTACAAGCACGTTGATATTTTGGGTCTATATTTATTACAGAAGATTTTTATAGACACAAATTATTTATTAATTTAGCACAATAAGCACACTAGCACTTTGGTTTATAATTATCACAGAGATATTTTAAGACAGATATTTTTAGAAGACATTATTTATATCTGGGTTTTATAGTTGCACGAACATCACACTCTAATTATTTACTAATACCAACAACCAGGCATTAACAGGCATTTTTTAGGCATTTATCACGTGAATTATAGTATTCGTCTCCCCAAGGAGGTGGAGAAGTTTGGCACTTTCTGAGGTTCCCTTTTCACATATTTCACGAGTCATAGATTTTGTTTCAATACCTGGTTAAGACATCAGTCACTTTTAGGCACTTACAGGCATTTTCAGGCATTTTTTCATTCAATATTGAATAGTTTTAATAAATATTAGGTATTCACAGGTTTACTAAATGTTTTGTTATAC
>BLSH010445724.1:1485871-1503643 GCA_018402905.1 Glandirana rugosa
AGCCTGTTTTCCGGTAGCAGGGGATCTGTGATGATTATCAGAAGCGGCTCTTTAATAAGACAAATTAGGCAGCCGCGAGGCCCTTGTGAGTGCGAGGCCTAAGGCGACCGCCTAATTTGCCTAATTAAAGAGCCGCCTCTGCAGGGAGGCAGGCAGGAATCAGGAGGATCCATCCATCTGGAGCGTTTGCTCCGGTAAGGTGCTGGCTGGCATTGGTATGGCGGGAAAATGCAGTAACCTCATTTGAGGGCGGATGGGCTGGGCAGAGGCACTAGCTGGCAGCAGGAGGAGTGGTCATCCAACTCGTCTCAGGGTCAGGATCGGATCTTCCAGCTCGCCACTCGAGGATTTCCGTAATTGCACATGCGCAGATCTGACCGGAGTCGATGGCCGCCATTTTTACTGGCACTTTTCGGCTGCTACGGACTTTTACGGACACCCAAAAAAACTACACCGTTTTTACGGGCTGTCCGTAAATTTACGGACGGTTGGCAACACTGACACGGACCTCTGTTCTGTGAGGGGGGAAGGGCTGTGATCACAGCCTTCCTGTACATGGAGGCTGTGACCACTTCCCTTCCCCAGCTAGGACAGTCCCCACACAGTAAGAACACGCCCAGGGAACACAGTTAACCCTTAGAGCGCACCCTGCAGGTTAACCCCTTCACTGCCAATGGCATTTACACAGTAATCAGTGCATTTTTATAGCACTGATCGATGTATAAATGCCAATGGTTCCAAAAAAGTGTCAAAATGTTCCGACATGTCCGCTGAAATATCGCAGTACCGCTAAAAATCGCAGATCGCCGCCATTACTAGTAAAAAATAAAAAAAACTATAAAAACCCCAGAAATGAATTCTCATCATCCGTAAACGCGACCACTTTTGCGCAAACCAATCAATAAACGCCGATTGCGATTTTTTTTTATCACAAATATGAGGAAGAATATAAATTGGCCAAAACCGATGAAAAAAAATGTTTTTTTATAGATTTTTTTTTTGGATTTGTATTTTAGCAAAAAGTAAGAAATTTGTTTTTTTTTGCAAAATTGTCGCTCTTCTTTTGTTTATAGCGGCGATCCGAAATGACGCAGCGGTGATCAAATACCACCAAAAGAAAGCTCTGTTTGTGTGAAAAAAAGGACGCAAATTTCGTTTGGGTACAACGTTGCACGACCGCGCAATTTTCAGTTAAAGCGACGCAGTGCCAAATCGCAAAAAGGGCTCCGGTCCTAAAGCTGGAAATCCTTCCGGTCCTTAAGTGGTTAAAATGATGACAACATTGTTAATACTACCCACAAGCGCTACCGCATACAACCATTAATTCAAACACACTATTGCACAGACCCGGTATTCGTAGACACAACTGTCCATCAAGTACCACCAGTTCAATTGATTGAAGATAGGCCCCTCAGGACCATGAGTGGCTGAGGTGCGGGTATTACTGTGTGATAATGGTGATTAATTGAACCCAGCTCCAAAAGACAACAGAAGTTCCAAGAAAAGCTGTGTAGCTGAAATTCTATCTCCTGGGGACACGCTCCCCGCTAAGGGTGGTAATGATGGAAATAGTCACGTGTAGCACTACCCCCATAGAAGCTACTTTAGCATGTTCAGTCCATTACTCTGCCTCTCAACCCCAATAACAGCCTCAGTCCCCTCTGGCACACCTGGCAATAGTGTGAGCGCAAGGATAAATGAGAAACACACACGTTATTATAAAACACAGAAATTATCTTTACTGTAGTATCTCTGTGGAATAACCAGTGGCAATATGTTCAAGGAATACAATAGAGGAATGTTAACTGAAGTTATGAGCAATATAGCTCAATAGTACATTTAGACTGCTTTCAGGGGATTCAGAACCTTAGAATAACCCCAAGAGCAGAGCAAACCCCTTTAATATCAATAAAGTCACAAAAATGGCAATCTGTACCAGATTGGTTACCTTTACTCAAGTTTGACTCTATGAGTGCAGGCAGGAGGAGAGTAGAAGACTGACCCTCTCTGTGTCAGATCCCTCTCTTCTCTCTCCTGGCACCACATGCCCAATAACAATACACTGATGTTCAAATCAACAGTCATATATCTTAACTTTCCAGATAGGCTATCCCACACACCCACTGCATATCCAGAGCCTTGAACATGTGTGTACGAGGCTGTATGGTAATGGTAACTTCAGTCTCTTTGAAGTTAAATATGTTTTGGCATCTTCAGCTAGCCTCTCTCCTTGGTGCACTTAAATTCTTTGGTAGCAGGCCCAAGTAACATAACTGGCCCATATGATTAATTGAAGGATGCAAGAATTTGCTTAGCAGGCTGAAAGAGCAATAACATCTATATACAATGTCTTTCTAACTAAATGGCCTTGTATCCTGAAGTACTACAAGTGTCAGAAAGATGGCTACCAGCAATGATGTCTGCATACAGGATTCAATATAACTCCGCCTGTGCAGTGTACTTGTTTCGTGCAAATGGGCACAGATAACTTTGAGAAGAAAACCTTGGAAGTGATTACTGACTCCAGGATATATTATCTGTAGAAGATTGAGCTGTGCACAGGATTTTGTAATTCACTAGGAGGACTGAGACTGTACTTACAAAAGAAGGATAGAAACAACTGAGTATACTCAAAGGTAGGTTTCAGTCTGCTCACCCCCCTCAATCAGCCAATCACAGAGACGGTCTGGATACTCAGGCTGTGCTGATGACGCTTGAGTTGATGATATCTGCTTGCTCTTTGCTTTAGGGAAAACGGCTTCAACTGCACTTTGTGCAGCTCCCTATCTCTCTCTGGATCGATCGATGTGGCTGCTTCTGTGTCTGCTGTTGCTCTGGATTGCCTACCGCAACTCCTTGCTCTGCTCAGAGTTCCCAGTATCGCTCCAGGGATGTCCCCTCTTTCCCAGCAAATGGCCAGTGCATGCACTTGGGGGGAATGTACCTGTAAGTGAGTGAGGCTCTCACATGGAAAGACTTCCACTACTTCCTGCCTACTCCCAGCACTGACCAAGAGTCCTGTCTGACGATTAGATCCGCCTCTCCATTCCATCAAGCAAGCGGAGTCATTACAGGCCAATGGACTGGAGGTCCTAAGGGAGATAGCCTTCCATGTCAACGATCACTGTGGAATTGCACCCATACACATCCAACTACATCCAATCACAAGTCTGGTGAGATTGTTTTATGTTTTTATCTCTATCCAGGATAAGTGCTATTATAGCTCAATATCTAGTTTAATTGTCAACACCTAACTGTTTCACCTTCCGTGGGTTAACACAGCTGAAGCCTCCAGCTTGACTTATAGCCTATGTCAGTATGGCTTATTTTTTCACATGCCCGCCATTGCTCATTAATCCCATTATCTTTGGGAGGAATACGTGACTATTTCCATCATTACCACCCAGCCTAAATGTACTATTGAGCTATATTGCTCATAACTTCAGTTAACATTCCTTTATTGTATCCCTTGAACATACTATATTGCCACTGGTTATTCCACAGAGATACTACAGAGATACTACAGTAAAGATAATTTCTGTGTTTTATAATAACATGTGTGTTTCTCATTTATTTCTGCGCTCACACTATTGCCAGGTGTGCTAGAGGGGACTGAGGCTGTTATTGGGGTTGAGAGGCAGAGTAACGGACTGAACATACTAAAGTAGCTTCTATGGGGGGTAGTGCTACACGTGACTATTTCCATCATTACCACCCTTAGCGGGGAGCGTGTCCCCAGTAGATAGAATTTCAGCTACACAGCTTTTCTTTCTTTTGGAGCTGGGTTCAATTAATCACCATTATCACACAGTAATATCCACACCCCAGCCACATATGGTCCTGAGGGGCCTATCTTCAATCAGTTGAAGTGGGGGTACTTGATGGACAGTTGTGTCTACGAATAACGGGTCTATGCAATAGTGTGTTTGAATTAATGGTTGTATGCGGTAGTGCCTGTCGGTAGTAGTGACAACATTGTCATAATTTTAATATTTGCAATAGTGGTGGAGGTGGTTCATTGTTATTTTTCTTTTTTGACTTTTTTACTTTAATAAAGCTCTTTTTATTGACTAATTAATGACCTCTTTGACAATGCCTTTATGGAACTAGTTCCCAATATTTTTCATATGCTGCAATGTGCTCTAGAAGTGATTATCTACTTAACCCTGATTCAGAGGGAGTGTGATTTAATCAATTTAATTATAGGAGCACGGCCTGTTGGCCTAGCTCTTTTTTTTTCTTTTTTCATTGGATTGAGCTCGTTGGCTGTGTATTAGCTATATTCCAGAAAAGATGACAGTAGATGCACAAGAACATACTTTGGTATCATGCTGTCACTAGTTACAGATCTCCTTTGTATCACCCCATCTATGAGTAGAGATTGACAAATCCCAGAGTATCTTTCCACCTAAAAAATTATAGATAATTGAGGTCTGTAATTGTAATTTGAAGACAAGTTTGTATTATGTTTATAAATTAAGTGTGCATATGAGCATTAGAGCGTATGTGATAATATAACATGGTACCACAGAGAACAGTGTAGAATAAGAGTCCACGCCACATGAAACATGCCGTTCTTAACTACTTTAATACAGGACACTTACATCCCCTTCCTTCCCAGACCAATTTTCAGCTTTCAGTGCTCTCACACTTTAAATGACAATTACTCAGTCATACTACACTATACAAACAAAATATTTATCATTTTTTTCTCACAAATAGAGCTTTCATTTGGTGGTATATAATCACTGCTGGGTTTTTTATTTTTTTCAATATAAGCGAAAAAGTAGTGAAAATTTTTTTTTTTTTTTAAAGCAATTTGTTTATTAAGATAATAAAGATAATACAGAAATTAGTAGTACAAGTCTTACTGTTGTAAATATGAATGTACAGTTAATATCATAAAAAGAGAGACAAAAGCATAAGAAATACCACTATAGTGAACTCTGTAATCGGAGAGAGCGATATGATAAATTTAGTATACATAAGGTGTGTCTTGTTAAAGATGACTAGGGTATAATGGAAGGAAGTGCCTGTAGAGTCTATAAACTTCTATTTGTTGGTAGCAAGGGGCCCATTTGTAATGGGTATCAGAGTAGGGAGACTCTTAATAGTGCCCAAGTACCATGTTGGATGATTTTCTTTAGCTTTAACCAGGTGCCCCATTGGGAGCAAATTTGCACCTGGGTTGACCAAAATTGCAGCTATTAAGCTGCTGTGATGGTACTTGGGTAGAGGATAGTAGCGTACATAGCCTAGGTTTCAGTCTGTGGTATTGAGCTTGACACATCTATATAAATATATAGAAACTACACATTATTCTATGAAGAGATTGTAAGGCCACGTATCGCCTCCAAACAATGTATATAACAACAGTATGATTACTCAATTGTATAACAATATTATTGCAGGATAGTGGAGAAAAAAGGTAGATAGAGATAGCGCGAGAAGGAATAAGTAGAGAGAGAGAGGTGAGAGAAATAGGATACAAGTGATATTACGGTTAGTGGCCGTCCGGGTGTCTCGCGGAGAGCCTCGGGCCCTCGCGGTAGGGTTACTTGCGCCTACCAGGGGAGCAAGACTTTCAAGTCGAACCCCGGTGGGAGGCACTTAGATATCCAGGGATTCCAAGAGCGTTCGAATTTATGTTCTGTTTCTTTGTCTGTGGCTTCTATTTTAGCGTGTATCATAAAGTTTGTCGTTCTATTTTTGGCTTCTAGTACGCTAAGGTTAGGAGATTTCCATGCCTTGGCGACCATTTGTTTGGCTGCTGTCAATAGGAATAGGAACAATTTAAATTGTCTGTGACTAAGGACATCGGGTTTTTTGTTGAGTAGGGCCGTAGTAGGTTCGAGAGGGATTTGTGTATCAAACATAGATGAAGCCAGAGCAAAGATATTTTTCCAAAAGTCTTGTATCACTGGACATGTCCACCATATATGTAGGTGTGTCCCAGGTTCTGAGCATCCCCTAAAGCAGTTTGCAGAGTAGGAGGTTGCAAATTTTTCTATGCGTTCCGGGACCAGGTACCATCTCAGAAGGACCTTATAGTTAGTTTCAATGCCAAATAGGCTAAAAGAGGATGATTTGGTAGCAGACCATATTGCCGCCCAATCAACCGTATCTAAGTTGGAATTGAGGTCAGATTCCCAGGCCGGAGTATACTTCGGTTTGGATGTGTTGGGTGAAGTTAGTAGTTGCCTATATAATTGAGAAATGATCCCTTTAGCATGTGGATCTTTATTACATAGGTGTTCAAAACTTGATTTTTGGGTAAGGTTTGTAGAACCAATAGTTGTTTGTGAAAAAAAGTTTTTAATTTGGAGGTACCGAAAGATTTCTGTGTTAGGGATCTGATGGGTTTCTTTTAGCGTTTGAAAAGTGGCTATATTTGAATTGGCCGCTAAATGGTGTAGTCTTAATAAGCCACGTGAAGTCCATTGGATGAAGTTTGTAGGAGATTCCCATGCTGGTGGAAATGCAGGATTTTTCATATAGGAAAGCATAGGATTATGTTGGGACTGAAGATGGTGTTTAGCTTTGATAGTGTCCCAGATTTTCAAGTTATGTTTGGTGATTGGGTTATGAATCATTCTGCGGTCCTGTGGTTTTAGCCACAGGAGATTGGAGACTGATATGGGATCTGCTTCAACCGATTCAATCGCTACCCAAAGAGGGATCTCATGCGTAGCATGGTATTTGGTAAGACATGCCATTTGGGCAGCTGTGTAGTACTTAGCAAAATTTGGGACTCCCAGACCTCCATTAAGTTTGTGGAGGAAAAGGGTCTTTTTGTTTATACATGGTCTAGTTGGGCCCCAAATGTATGCTAGTGCCCGTTTCTGGAGAATTCTGAGAAAGTAAGCAGGGATTGGAATTGGAAGTACCCTAAAAAGGTATAGAAATTTAGGTAATATGACCATTTTAATTACGTTAATGCGTCCTAGCCATGATATGGGCAGGTGGGCCCATTGGGCCAGTAGATCTGACATTTGCTTCATTAATTTGGGATAGTTGGATGAAAATAGATCTGTGTGGTCTGCTGTGAGATAGACTCCCAAATAATGTAAGGATTTGGATGCCCATGTAAATGTAAGGGAGTTTTGTAGTGCCGTGACTTCGGGATTGGTTAATGTAATGTTTAAGGCTGTTGATTTTTTGGGATTCATTGTTAGGCCCGAGATTTTAGCAAAATTATTTAGTATGGGAAGCAAGTTAGGACCGGAAACCACTGGGGTAGATAGGAATATTAAAATGTCATCGGCAAAGAGACATAGTTTGTGGTGTTGTCCTCCAAGTTCAATTCCCGTGATATTTGGGGAATTTCTGATCAAATGTGCAAGCGGTTCAATCATCAACGCAAATAGTAGTGGGGATAGCGGACATCCCTGTCTGGTTCCTCTGCGGATGTCAAATATGTTTGATTTGAATCCTGCGTATTTAATGAAAGCACATGGGTTATTGTAGACGGCCATGACCCACTGAAGAAAATGGGAGCCAAAGCCCCATTTCTGTACAGTATATTGCATATATTGCCATGATATTGAGTCCTTTTTTATGTCTATTGAGATGAAACAGACAGGGATTTTCCGAGATTTAGCTATATTTGCTAGAAGAACTGCCCGCCTAATATTGTCACTAGTTTGTCGATATGGTATAAAGCCGGTTTGGTCTTTATGGATAAGTTTGCCAATTGATTTCTGTAGGCGCGTGGCGAGAATTTTTGTGAGGATTTTGATATCCAAGTTTAGCAATGATATTGGTCTGTAATTAGAGCTATTCGTATCATCGGAGTTAGGTTTGGGTAGCATACAGATAAGCGCTGTAAGGGATTCGCGATTAAAGTGATTTCCTTTTAGAATACTATTAAATGCTGTGGCTAAGTGTGGTGCTAGAAGGTCGTTAAAGGTACGGTAGTATAGGGCCGAGAACCCGTCCGGGCCTGGGCATTTGTTAGGTTTTAGTTCTTTGATGGCACGTTTCGTCTATAGTGATGTTTTCATCTAGGCTGGCTCTTTCAGAATCAGAAAGTATGGGGAGATGAAATTGTGAGAAAAGGTTATCTACTAACTGGGTGTTAAAGGTGTCTTCTTCTTTATATAGTTTAGTTAAAAGGGATCTGAATTCGTTAAGGATTCTGATAGGGTTACCGGTTGTGTTTTTTTGCGAGTCTCAGGCGGATGGATTTGTTGGATTTGTTGGGCTTGGAAACCCTTTTTAGCGAGCGGGCTAGGGGAGTGTCGGGTTTATTAGCCTTCATAATATATTTGTGTTTGGAACGGCGTATGGAATTGTCTGCATTCGCTGTTAAAAATAGATCATAAGCGAGCCTAGCGTTAGCCAAAGCTATAGTGTTGTGAGGTGATGTGTTTTGTGTAAAGTTGTTATGACATGCTTCAAATTCCCTAGTTAGTTTTTGTTCCAATTGTTTGCGTTCCCGGTTAAAGAAGGGTTTTTGTCGTTGCATAGTGCCTCTCATAACAGGTTTGTGTGCCTCCCAACATGTGAGTGGGCTAACATCCGCTGTAGCATTTAATGTGAAATAGTCTTTCAGTGCTATCTCAATGTCTAGTCTGTGAGACGGATGTTTCAAAAGACGTTCAGGGAGGGACCAAGAATGGTCTAAAGATGTAGGTACATGTGATGCCAAGATAGTAAGGACTGCACAATGATCAGACCAGGGGATTGGGATAATTTGAGATGAAATGAGCTCAGTGGATAACCCTGCATTAACGAATATGTGATCTATGCCTGAGAAAACCTTGTGTGGATGAGAATAATGTGTATAGTTCCTTTTAGTTGGGTTTACTTCCCGCCATGTATCAATTCGATTATTTTTGTGTAACACTTGGGCAAATGGTGTTTTAGGTTTGCTGGTTGGACGAGAGAATGGGGTTTTGTCTATTATGGGGTTTAAGGTGATGTTAGAGTCACCGCAGATGATAAGGGACCCCTTTTTCTGGGCAGAAACCATATGAATCAGGTGGGCGAGAAATGGACCAGGGTTTTTGTTAGGGGCATAATATGACACTATGGTCACTTCCGTGTCCAAAAGTAGGCCTATCAGAATCAAGTATTGACCTTCTGGGTCGCTAATACTTTTAGTGAGGGAAAAATGGGCGTTGCGGTGGAAAGCAATCAGAGTACCTCTCTGTTTGGTCGCGGCTGGGGCATTATATACTTGCGGGTAGTGTGGACTGAAGAATTTTGGCATATGGTGTGGTGTAAAGTGGGTTTCCTGTAGACAAACTATATGGGCCTTCTGAGAGTGGAAGAATCTAAATGCCTTAGAGCGCTTTTGAGGGACGTTCAGCCCTTGGACATTTAGAGATATGATATTTATGGGGGCCATAGGGGTATGGTATAGTAGTATTTCTTACCTGTGCGGGACCCAAGGCGATCCACAGAGACAGCCCGTGCGGACGGAAACAAGTAGTCTTGGAAAAATATAGAAGTTAAGAGAGAAATAAGGAAAAAAGAGGAGATGTTAATATGGTTAAACAGTAACAAAACATCATTAACACATGAGTAATGTGTTCGTATCAGGGATATTTCCGGACTGAACGAACTAGAAGTGCTTTTCCCACTTGTCCGCTTAAAATTAGCAGACATGCGTGAAAAGCGAAGTGGGGTGCAAGGAACAAATATCCATGAACGGCGTTCCTGATAAAACATTTGAAATACATATATACAATCCATACAGCCCCTGCAGTGTTAACTATTTGACTGCTGATCAGTTGTATACAGGAGAGCTAATAACTGCTTCTGTATACTCGAATGAATGAAAGACCAGTAGTTGAATGCAGTCTAAGGTTAGTTATGACCATACTTATCTCAGTCCCAGTTCGCATTGTGTGTGCGCTAAAAGTGGGATATGTTCCTGTAGTCGGCCACTCCTTAGGGTGGCATTGCCTAAGTGTTCGGTAGCTCACACATCAATGAGTTCCAGAGTGATATTAATACAGTTAGTATCCGGAAAAAGAAGAGAATAGGGGGCGGAGTTTTCTATTAAGTGAGTATTTAGAAGGGTGGTCAAAAGTTTTGTAACCTTTGCTGTATAGGTTGTTTTCAGAACTCCTGGAACGTCACCTGCTAGGGAAGAAAAGCCAATGAAGTGGCTGCGTCTATGTGGCATAGTTCAAAAAAAAAAAAAATAGTAGGTTGTTGTCACCAATACTTGGTGAGGGGTTCTGAGGCTGAGATGTAGAAAGTATAAGGATACATGATCCCTCAGTCCATAGAATCTTCCTGGTCTATTTGAATCGGAGTCAGACGGCTTCTTTTGTGGGCATGCGTATTCCCATGTTTGTTAGGGGAGTAGACATCTTTAAGTGGAGAAGAGGCAGCGACCCTGCGTCTAGAGGCATTAGGAGTAGTTGTTTGTTCAAGGATGCCCAGATCTTGGAGAGTGTGTCGGAGTTCCTCCGCAGATTTGCACCTATATTTGGAGCCTTGGTAGGTGAAGCGGACAGCAAATGGAAAGCCCCATTGATAGGTGATGTGCCTTTGCTGCAATTCAGATAGCAAAGGTTTTAAGGCTCTTCGTTTAGTGATTGTGAGCTGGGAAAGGTCAGAGAACAGCTGATATTTGTGCCCCTGAAAGATTAATTCGCCCTTTTCCCTGGCAGTGTTGAGAAGCTGTTCTTTGGTGCGATAGTAGTGGAATTTAGCGATAATATCGCGAGGTGGGCCTTCTTGTTTTTTGGGTGTCAGGGCTCTGTGGACTCTGTCCATTTCAAGCCTTTCAAATGGTAGGGATGGTAGGAGCTCCTGACATAGTGCAGTTATGGTTGATTGCAAATCTATGACCGTCTCAGGAATGCCCCTGATGCGGAGGTTTGACCTGCGGTCCCTATTTTCATAATCCTCCAATCTGGCCTGTAAAATAAGGTTTTCCTCCTTCAAATTTTCCATAGCTGCAAGGTGGTCTTGTGCTCCGACTTCTAAGTCGTCTACTCTGTCTTCCAGGGCAGCCGTTCGTGAGCCCAGGTCTCTGATCTCTTTAGTGAGGCTGCTTGTGATGTGTTCTGAGGTTTGCCTGAGGGCCTTGTGTAGCATTTTTTCAAATTGCTGTATGATGGCTGGTGACATACCTTGTTCATAGTCCGTGTGAAATAAGGACTCATCATCATCCGGTAATTCAGGCAGGGAATTTAGTTGCTTGCGGGCTGCACTGTTGTTGGTGGCGTGCTGGGCGGCTTGTGCGGTTTGAGCCGGCGCCATCTTGGGAGCGCCGCGGCTCAGGGCCTCCATTATAGGCAAGTTTTTGCCGCTGGATTTAGCCGCTCCATGAGCCATATTCGGCTCTATTTTTGTACCTCCTGCTTCTCCGGGTGTTCCGCGGTCAGGATGTAGTGGTTGCTTCGGTCTAGGAGCTGTATAGTTTGTTCCAGCCGCTCATGGATATCGGAGCTTCAGCGTTGCATAACCACTTCGCTGGGCTCCGCGCATGCGTCCCCCCCAGTAGTTAAAATTTTAAAAAAAGTAGATTTTCTTCATAAATTTGGGCCATAATTTATACTGCAACATATCTTTGGTAAAAATAACCCAAATTAGTGTATATTATTTATTCTCTGTGAAAGTTAGAGTCTACAAGCTATGGTGCAAATCATTGAAAATTGATCAAACCTGATGTACTTACCACCTATCTAATCTCTTGAGACCCTAACAAGCCAGGAAAGTACAAATACCCAACAAATGACCCTTTTTGGAGTTTTTTGAAGTTGTAATTTTTTTCCCACAATTCTTTGCAAAATTAATTTTTTTTTTTTTACACAAAATTGTTAAAACAACCATTTATTTCTCACACACAGCATATGCATACTTGCAATGACACCCCAAAATACATTCTGCTACTCCTGAGTATGGCGATACCCCATGTGTCAAAGTCGACCCGACTCTGAAGCCGCCCCGCACAGTGTGACTTCAGTGCAGCTTGCAAAGGACTTCTTTAACCACTTCGGCCTTGGAAGGATTTACCCCCTTCCTGACCAGAGCACCTTTTGCGATTCGGCACTGCGTCGCTTTAATTGACAATTGCGCGGTCGAGCGACGATGTACCCAAAGGAAATTGATGTCCCTTTTATCCCGCAAATAGAGCTTTCTTTTGGTGGTATTTGATCACCTCTGCGTCACTTCTGATCACCGCTATAAACAAAAAAAAGTGACAATTTTGAAAAAAAACTATATTTTTTTACTTTTTGCTATAATACCAAAAAAAATATAAAAAAAAACAAATTTATCTATCTGGGGGGTAATCTATACAGCTGCACCACTAGTTGACCCCCAGATCTACTTCAAGGCGCGAGTGACATAACACACGCATGTTTGTCTACATATTTGTGGTAAACAAATCAAAATTGGCATATATTGATTGGTTTGCGCAATTAGTGCCCTAATGGTCAGTCCACCCCTGGGAGTCGTGTATATTAAACAGTTCCCAAAGCTATACAGAAAACTATATGTAGCGCCCCCATAGTGATAGGTGCGTTTTGTAATAAGTTTTTGCTAGGAGAGGCAAAATTTAGTCAGGCCTGACTGTAAGTGCAGACCTGAATGTTTTGATCTGAGCTAGGGAGTGGCTCAGGGAGGAGCTGGAGATAGAAGGAAGGAATACCCCTTGGAGTTTCCTACCCCTTGAGCAGAGAAGGTTCTGGAAAGGGGGACTGGTGAGGAGGTATCACTTCCTGATGTATGACAAGGAGCCCTGACCAATATACAGTCTGGATTGACAGGGTACAGGACTCCTTAAATACAGCAGTCTGCCAGCAGGGGGGAGGAGAAGTCGGGAGTGGAAGTGTGGAAGATGTAGCAGAGGTGTTGTGGAGGCCTTTACCCGGGAGGGAGCCCCCAGTCTGGGGGGGATGACCTTGAGGCCTGGAGACTCGGGTGCAGCCAGGAGTGGAGGTGATTCCTGAAGGAGCACAAGGGAGTTGGAGAACAGCAGAGGTGCTACTGTGAACGCTTTAAAGGATCCACTGCAGTCCGTGAGTGACAGACCCTGGGAGCTGGAAGAGAAAGGTTGGAACAGTCTGGAAGTGTAATAGCGGACAGTCTGTGAAGCTTTGGGAGCCAGTCAGGGGAAGGAGTGTCACTGTAAGGAAAGCAGGTCAGTGGGACCTGGAAGAGGGATGGGCTGGGAGTTGTAGTTGCTAGCACCAATGTACTAAGCTACACTTTGAAAAGTCCAAGACCCTGGCCTGTAACGGGTGGTCCAGAGGCCCTGCTGGCAGTTTGCATGCCTCACCATGTGCTAGCTGTGGTGAAGAGAAAGGAGTTATGAGAGTCTGATAAATTTCAGAAACTAAGTGATGTGCTAGAGAGAAGTGAAGGAGCAATAGTCTGCAGAAGAGATGTGCTGGAGGAAGTAAAGTGTATATACGGTCGTGTGTATAGGAGGTCCTGTAACCAATTCTTTGGGCATCCCACAGTCTCCCTTTTTCCAAGTTAAATTCCCTAAATAAAACAAACAAAAACAAGAGCCGGCCTGTTCAGTGACTTCGGATGTGTGAGATATGGTGGGATTGAGGGCAGCTATAAGGTGAACCCCAACTACCAGCTACTCCCAAGGGAGTACATGGTTACATATATACATGTTCACACACCAAAAATGGTGGGTAAGTTGATTACAATAAAAATATAAATAAAACCTTTTCCCGCTGAGATATAGAGATATGCTTTCTGGGATTTCTGTTAAATCCAATAATACTGTAAAAGATAGTTGCTTGTAATATAAACATATTGAGCGCAAGGCTGGGTGGTGTGCTTTTAATGCTCTTTTTGAGAAGGTTTAAGATGGCTATAGGTGGGTTATACACACTTTATGACCACTATTTTTGTATTGTTTTTTTGTATTGGTTTATTGCATTTTTTGTATTTTTGTATTTTGGTCCAATATTCCATGGTGGGTGTGACTGCAGCCCCTCTACAGTGCTGTGCATTTTTTGAATGGAGGGGAGGCGCTTTTATTTGTGGCGTCCATATTCATGCTCATTTGTCCACAACACTGGATTTATGGGGGTGTCTGCAGTTACTTCCCTAATTGGGTGGTGTGTATGTTATTCGTTAACAGAGAGTATACATATTGCTATTTTACATTAAGGGACAGAACATATCTATTGTTCATATATATAATTGGAAATGTTCCCTTTGGATTCTTCAGCGAACTTACATATAACACCAATTTATTTCTTGTGTTTGGTTTATGTACTAACGTGTTTTTAAGATGATAGTCAGTATTGAATGATTTTACTAGTCTGTGTAAATCAGTGTGTTTATTTAATTTCACTGATAGTTATCGGCTGATTGGGGGAGTGTTCTTCAGTGGGTGCATCCTCAAATAGCCGATGTCTGCACAATGTCTTTGCTTTGAGGAAGCTTGCGTTTCTCAAGTGAAACGCGGCATTCAAGCTTCCTCATAACATAAGACATTTACAATAAATAATTGCAAGCATCTGACAACGTCTGTGGAGTGCCACCATTTCCTGTCTTTTTCCATAGTGTCAGGACAGCATGCGAGCATTTGAATTGGCAGCATATAAAAACAGACAAGACAGATTTTATCTTGCAAGAAAAAATAGAGACAATAGCCATAAATATTGTTTATTTGTTTTATTGAGTATTTTTTTCCTTCTCCTCCTATTTTTTATTGATTTTTTTTTAAATATTATTTTTAATTTCTTTTGCTAGGGCCTTTTTTAAGTCAGTGAGCACAGTGTACACAGATAAAGCTTTTCTTTGTTTGCAGCAGGTCACTGCATACTTTGATGGCAGAGTAGTGTTCACCAATCCACCATATATTTAACCCACAAAACAATGTCAGGCAGGCTTAATTGAGAGATAGAGGGTTTTGTACACATATGTTATAGGTAGGGTTGCTGTTTGTTATCAGGAAAATGCTAAATTTGTCCTGAACATAAAAGATTTTATTCTTAAAAGCTAAAACTGAATATCTGCCAGGTTTAAGTGCACTGAATTGGGATAAAAAATGGGGCAAACTCAGTGCATATAATTATATGTGGATTGCAGTAATTATATGAATATCATTAAATGCACAGCTTTTTAAAGGTAGAAGGGTCTATTTTCATGTATTAATGTATTGTTATGAAAATGACATAGAAAGCCCCCATTGGGACAGTGGGGAGGGAGGGGGGACCCCCCTTTCCTTTGCAAGAAACCCTTGTCCCAATGTTGAGGAATAAGGGCATGTTCCCCTCTGTGTGCCCCATTTACTAGATGATGAGGGTAATAATATAATGTGTAAATATGAAGGGAATCTATAGTGAAAACTGGAAGCCCCATTTATAATAAGAGGGTAACCAAATATTCAACTATTCCCCAGGGGAATGAGTACATGGGTATAAGACTACCCCTTACCCATCGCCACAAAAAGTGAAAAGTAAAAAATACTAACAGCAAATCAATAATCCCTTAAAATTAATCACAAACATAAAGAAGTAAATCCAGCATTAGTCTTGGCATCCATTGAAGTAATCTGCCAAACAAGCCATAAAGTAAAGCAACCCACATCAATTAGGACAACCCATTGTCTGCTGATCTGTGCACAACAGACTTCTGCCACTAAATGACAGATTCTCCTGTGATGTCACTATACAAAACTAGCACATTTATTTGAATTATTCCAATTATTCTAGTATATTTAGCACTATAATGTATGGAGAAGATGGGAACTTTCTGTTATCAAATTATGTCCCTTGCTTTAATAGATCTCCTCTATGTTTACTATTAGTCAAGCACTCTACTCAATCTAACATAGGTGGAGTAACCTCATAACAATAACTTGCTATTTCTGCTAATCTTTATATTCCTCTTGTTCTGGGGTAATATTTTGCCCCCACTGATATTGTAAAGCTTGAGAATGGACATGCTGTCCTAAACCTATTGCAGTGCTGCTGTGTTTTCAAGTCGGTTCCAGTAAAGGTTTATGTGTGCATGTGGGGCACTGGACTCTTTGGGAAAAATGGCAGTGGCAGCCCCCATTTTTCTCTCAGCAAAGCTTCCCACTAAAGTATTAGCAATCATGACAAAACCAGATATTTATATACTGTAGCTATCACGTAAGTCATTATGTTCCTTTTTTAACATACACCATGTACAAATACATAAGTGGTCCATATAGTGAACTTGGTGTTGAGTTATTCACTTTAAGGTCATCAAAGAGGACAAGGAGGCTCTCCAAATACAGAAAGATTTCTTCACAGTAAGCTGTGAAAATGTGAAATAGACTCCCTCCAGAGGTGGTTCTGGCTAGCTCAGTAGATTGCTTTAAAAAAGGGCTGGATTCTTTCCATAACCAGTTCAGCCCCGGAAGGATTTCCCACATTAGGACCAGAGCACTTTTTGTGATTCGGCACTGCGTAGATTTAACTGACAATTGCGCGGTCATGCGACATTGTACCCAAAACGAAATTGGCGTCCTTTTTTTCCCTACAAATAGAGCTTTCTTTTGGCGGTATTTGATCACCTCTGCGTCACTTCTGATCACCGCTATAAACAAAAAAAGAGCCACAATTTTGAAAAAAACATTTTTTTTTAACTTTTTACTATAATACATATCCAAAAAAAAAAAAATCGCAATATGCGCTTATTGATTGGTTTGCAGATAAGTTGCCGCGTTTACAAACCATGAGAATTAATTTATGCCGTTCTTACTATTTTTTTTTTACTAGTAATGGCGGCGATCTGCGATTTCTAGTGGGACTGCGATATTGCGGCGGACATGTCAGACATTTTTGACACTTTTTTTGGGACCACTAACATTTATACAGATCTAAAAAAAACACTGCTTACTGTATAAATGTCCCTGGCAGTGAAGGGGTTAACCTGTAGGGGTCAATGAAGGGGTGAACTAGGTTCCCTAGGCGTGATCTAACTGTGAGGGGGCTGGGCTGACAGGGACATAACAGATCTAACTGATCCCGAGTACAGGGATCAATAGATCTCTGTCATGCCGCTTGTCAGAACGTCAAACCGCTGTGTTTACAACGGCAGTTCCCTATTCTTCCTCTCTCACAGGCAATCGCTGGTATAGATGACGATTTGCGATAATGAGTCACACTGCCACAGTAAATATATGCGACGCAGTCAGTAAGTGGTTAACATCCATACTATAACTGGGTACTGACATTTATAGGTAAAGTTGATCCAGGGATAATCCATTTGCCTGTCGGGGAATTAGGAAGGAAATGTTTTCCCTGCTGTAGCAAATTGAATCGTGCTTTGCTGGGGTTTTTCGCCTTCCTCTGGATCAACTGTGGGTGAAGGATTGTGTATATGGGATTGTATGATTTTTTTTAAATTGGCTGAACTAGATGGGCTTGTGTCTTTTTTTCAACCTGACTAACTATGTAACTATGTAACTATACACCAACTTTTATGACACATGTGGCCCTACTTTAACCACTTGCCGACCGCCGATCGGCATCTGACGGCGACAAAGTGGTTCGTTATCGCAAAACGCCGTCATACGACGGCGGCTGCGATAACGCGCACTGTGAGCTGTATCAATGTATCAATCAGTCCAACTTTTTTTCTGTGTTCGGGTAGATCAAGTCGGTTAAATTTTTTTTAGTATGTTAGGGTATATGTGTTAGGAAGTGGGTGTCAACTAGGTCTCCTTCCGCTTTTTGGGGTCGTTTCGTGCTAAGTTAAACGATGTCGTCCCTTTTGTAAAGGAAGGATTAAGGGGCTGTCCGTTTACCTAATAGGGACCTAGTTGAAATGGATATTTACAGTCATGGGTCAATATCATAC
>BLSH010445724.1:1511102-1524635 GCA_018402905.1 Glandirana rugosa
ATTTCACCCACGCGTAGACCTCTGAGCGTGGGTGAAATTCCCATATCTGGCATTACCCATGTATAGTTGAGCATCAACGCCTCTTGATTCGTATAAATTGACTCTTGGGTACCGCCCTAGTCCACTGCGGATGGTGGCAACTACGAGTTGATATGTACCCATTACGGTCTATACCCTTAAAGTGGGTGCGAGTCTCCAGATGCGCACCCACTTTATGGATTTCTAAATCCAAAAAACTGACTGAAGTGGTACTTCTGGTGCTGGTAAATTTAGCTCCATACTGATTGCTGTTAATAAACACAAGGACGTTATCTAATTGGATGGTGTCCCCCTCCCACACCACAAAATGTTGTCTATGTAACGTAAGTACATTTTGAGTTGGGGCAATTGGTTGGTAAATATACACTCTTCCTCCCATTTATTTAGGTGGATATTTGCCACACTGGGGGCATATTTAGCCCCCATTGCTACCCCTTTAATCTGGTTATAAAATACTCCATTGTACAAGAAAAAATTATGAGTCATGGCCATTTCTAATGATTCTGTGAGGAACTTGATTTGGGGGCTCTTCATGGTGGAATACTTATTCAAGGCCCATGATGTTGCACTTACGGCATCTGACTGTTTGATGTTAGTATACAGCGACTCCACATCTGTGGTGGCCAGTATTGTGTGTTCTGTAAGTTCGATGCCCCTAATACGATTTATTAGATCTCGACTATCCTTTAAGTAGGCCCTATCCCTAGTGGATATGGTTTTGAGCAAAATATCTATATACTCCCCCAATCTCGAATATAGTGACCCAATGTCGCTAATAATAGGCCTACCCGGATTTTTGGCTTGATTCTTATGTATTTTAGGGATCTGGTACATAACTGGAATCCGGGGTGCCTTAGGGACCAAATACTTCATTTCCTTTTTATTGGGTATCCCCTTTTTAACCCCTTGTTGACATGTTTTTGGAGCGTTTTCCGTGGGATTACCTCGTAATTTTTTATACGTCTCCGGGTCTTGGAGTAGGCGCCACATTTCTGCGTGATACTCCTCTCTGATGAGGATAACCAAACCTCCCCCCTTATCTGCTGGCCTAATGACTACTTGATTATTTTCTTCTAGTTTTTTAATACTGTTTGAAGTTTCTTTTACGGGTGGGGGGGGGGTGATAGTCCCAATGTCCTCCTGAACCATGCGTTTAAAAACCTCAATAAACCTCAATAAATTGATGAGAACTGCCCTTGGGATTGAAAACCGACTCTTTTCTAAGTGTCGTGGGGCTAAAGTCAGTAGGAGATGATTGTGGGTTATTACTTGGATGTTCCAAAAAGTGACTTTTAATATTGAGTTTCCTAGCAAATTTTTCTATATCTATATAAGTTCCAAACTTGTCAAGAAATTTGGAAGGTGCATACTTTAATCCTTCGCTCAAAACCATGAGTTCTTCCTTCCAAAACTCTAGGTTAGTGAGGTTAAAGATGCCTTGGGTTAGTTCAGCCTTTTTCTTTTTTTGTCGACCCCCTCTACATCCTCTCCTTCTCTTATTTCTGACCACTGTCTGTATTGCGTCGATGTGGGCTCCTAAATTTTGATGATAACTGGATGCTGACATTTTGAAGGGTTCTCTCCACTCTCTCCATTCCCCCTGGGGATAGTGAGGATAATGGTGGGCTCTACCCCTACCCCTCCCCCTGCCCCTACCTCTGGATCCCCTCGGTTTCCCCTATATGGTCTGAACCCCAAGTGATCTTGGGGTGTCCAAGGGGGAAGGTCCTCTAAAGGAGTATATTGATTATGTACTGGGACCCGATATCTCGGGGTAACAGGTGATACATGTTCCCAAAAGGATGGGCCTTGGGGTTGGTTGTCCCACTGGGGAGTTTTTGGATGATTCCCCTTCCCTGGTTTGCTGACTGGATTGGGTTTGTTGGTTGGGGTATTTTGGGGGGGTGCATGAATTTTCCCCTGATCTCTCTCCCACCTCCATTCCTGTAGTCATACCCTGAGAAGCTATTTGGGTTTGCCATTTGTAGACAGTTTTGTCCTTATAATCCTTCATATCACACTGGTACTTCTTAATTTTTTTATTTTTAGTTTCATTATCCACTTTACTGACAAACTGTTGAAGCCTGTCCATTTTCAATTCATATTCTGGTGTGTACACAAATGGTGCAAATTTTCTCTCTCAGTGTGGTGAGCTGTGACTTTAAGGTCTGGAGTTTCACTCTCCTCCTATTTACAATAAGTCCTAACAGTTTTTGTTCACACTGATTGAAAAACTGACACCATTCATTGAACAGTTCTTCATCTTCCAACCCATCATTGGGTCCCAAGTCCCACCTCAGGCTCCTAGGTGTGATACTCTCTTTGATGTACTGCTCTAATGTGGTAATGTCCCACCATGCTTTAATTTGTTTGTCCAAAACTTTGGAAAGTTGTTTAAACCCAGACTCTAGGTCTGCGCTGATTGTGTTGCTTTCTTGGAAGCATTCCTATATGTCAATGTCCCTGTTGGAAACATGTCCATAGTGCTGACTAGTATGAATAATGTGCCTAATGTGAGACCATCAACCCAATAATCTAGCCCACTATGTGAATTTAAAATGGGAGTATATACCACAACCTAATGTTGTACCATATGGGTGTAAGTGCACCGTGCTATTAATAAAAACAGCTTACAAATAAATAGAGCTAGGCTGCCTTCCAAAAGAGCTCAACCTCAAGACGAGGTATGGCTGACAACAATGATATACCAAAAAGGGAATGGTGCCCTAAAAAGTGTTGGTGTACAACGATAGCCTAACAGTGTCACTGCCCCTTTAAATGTGAATAACCACAAAAATCTAAAGCAATTAAAAAGGAAAGGTGATGGCACTGACTAGGCTGCTAAATAAATAAGTGCTAGTGAAAGAAAAAACGTGCCCGCAAAATATTTCGCCCTGCACTATATGTGCGTGCTGCCAACATAAGATAATGCATACACATAAAAAAACATGGGTCAACAAAAATGGCATAAATAATTAATACAGATAGTAATTAGTGTCATAAGTATCGTGAATAAATATCCACTTAGGTATCCCAACACCACGTGAATCCTGTTTCTCAATGTAAGTGATTGCTCCACCAAAAAGTGAAGGTGGCAACTCACCAAAAATTTTGACCCCTTTTTACAGGAAGGTCAAAATCAGCATGTTCCCAAATCCTGGGGTGTTCTGAGACTCCACTCCTCTCCACTAGAGGGATATGGCCAGGTGCTACAATGTAAGAAGGACTCCACAAGAGACCATGAAGGAAATCTTATAGTGTAGTAAATTTATTTAAGATTAAAAGCAATGTAGGATAAAAAGATTTCACTCACATTTGTCTGTGCCAGAGACCCGGCACTGAGGTGTATTCAGCAAGATGTAAGCGAGCCAGTGAATGCTTGGGCCGGTCGCTGTGAGATATGGGGATCTCTCAGGATTCGTGTGCGCTCCAAGCCTCAATATCCTCCCGTGTGGTGATAGGGGATACTGGGACCCGGAAGTGCAGGTGTGAGTAAGATTATTTAGGTTTTAATATCAAAAGTTTGTTATTTGCATATGGTAGCGAGTATACTCCTTCTGTTTAATACATTGATTACAGCTGGGGAAAACCTGCAATCCCACCAACTCACAATAGGGGCCGCTACGTTCTTGTATAGTCATGATGATTTTGCCCAGCATGGTTTTGGGCTGCTGTTTGTGTTAGTGAAAAAAGAGAAAGAAAAGAAGAAAAGGGAAAAGTATGTTGACTATGCACAGAGGTATTGGGACCTTTTGGATGTTTTTCATGTATTTTTAATAATTAAAGTTGGTAATATGATTTTGGTTGTAAGAGGGACTCGGAAACTGAGTGTGACGGCATATATCTGAGCCAAGAATTTGTATTTGAATATCCCCGCCCCTTGTTTTCCATTGCCTCCAAGTACAACCAATCATTATACAGCACACGCATATAAATAAGGTTTCCGGAAGCAGTATTACGTCACTTCCTGAAGACGCACCTTACGGCGAAATGTACGTCAGAGACTTTGTTACAGCAGCACTTCCGGATCCCAGTATCCCCTATCACCACACGGGACGATATTGAGGCTTGGAGTGCATGCAAATCCTGAGAGATCACCATATCTCACAGCGACCGGCCCAAGCATTCACTGGTTCGCTTATATCTTGCTGAATACACCTCAGTGCTGGGTCTCTGGCACAGACAAATGTGAGTGAAATCTTTTTTATCCTACATTGCTTTTAATCTTAAATACATTTACTACACTATAAGACTTCCTTCATGGTCCCCTGTGGAGTCCTTCTTACATTGTAGCACCTGGCCATATCCCTCGAGTGGAGAGGAGTGGAGTCTCAGAACACCCCAGGATTTGGGAACATGCTGGTTTTGACCTTCCTGTAAAAAGGGGTCAAAACTTTTTGGTAAGTTGCCACCTTCACTTTTTGGATGAGCACGGGTGGAGCAATCACTTTCATTGAGAAACAGGATTCACGTGGTGTTGGGATACCTAAGTGGACATTTATTCACGATACTTATGACACTAATTACTGTCTGTGTTAATTATTTATGCCATTTTTGTTGACCCATGTTTTTTATGTGTATGCATTATCTTATGTTGGCAGCACGCACATATAGTGCAGGGTGAAATATTTTGCAGGCATGGTTTTTTCTTTCACTAGCACTTATTTATTTAGCAGCCTAGTCAGCGCCATCACCTTTCCTTTTTAATTGCTTTAGATTTTTGTGGTTATTCACATTTAAAGGGGCAGCAACACTGTTAGGCTATCGTTGTACACCAACACTTTTTAGGGCGCCATTCCCTTTTTGGTATATCATTGTGAACAGCACTTGAAGCTCATTCTGCAGAAAGGCAAACTCGTTGGCTGCTAAATAGCTCCCCTATATGTCTTCCATTTGTACACATTTAAATAAAAAAAAAAAACACAAAGAAAGGGACCAGCACAGTTTTCCATAGTATTTCTCTTGAAAGTAATACAGTATATGTTACAGTAACTATATTTGTTTTTTTTAAACAAACAAAGGTGCTTTATTGGTAGTACATACGGCATATGCAGTATTCCAGACATATCCAGAACAAGGCATGGCATTTAGAAAGATGTTATAAACAACTGGAATTGTTAATACAATCAGATCATTAGATATTGTTACATTTCCTTGTATAAGTGCATTCAGTAATATATAGTTGTTTTATTAACAAGGGTGGACATTAGCATAGGGAATCCTCACATTCTTCTCAGTGTTTCATCAGGAGTATCCATCCCACCCCTCACCCCCGACGCTACCTCAAGAGTTGGTCCACTGGCCCCACACTTTATCATACTTCCAAACACAGCCCCTATTCATGTATGTTATTCTGCACATGGGTAAGGCTGCTGTCACCAGTGCCTCCCAGGAGATCAGAGCCGGGGCAGACGCCGAGGTCCATTTCAGAAGGATTTTCTTTTTACCATAGAACAGGAGATAGGAGATTAAAAGCTTAGTATGATGAGATCATTGGACATCGTCGTGGACCCCTAGTAGCGCCAGCTCTGGCGTCATCAGGAGGGACATCTGCAACCTAAGATTGATCTCTCCGAAAACCCCTGTCCGGTATTGTACAATAGCTGGACAGTCCCACAGAATGTGAATTAGTGTACCAACCTGTGATTTACAGCGTGGGCAATGGGGATCCCTGTCCGGGAAGATGCAATGAATTTTTTGGGGGGTATAGTTTAGTCTATGGATGATTTTAACCTGAATGAGCTTATCTCCAGAAGAGATAACCAATTTAGGCCCGAGCTCTAAACAATCCTCCCAGTCCTCCCTATCCAGTGACTGAATGTCTTCCTGCCATAGCTCCCACAGTCTGCGTAATCTAGGGGAGTTCTTGCTTATTAAAGCACTGTAAAGCGTTGATAACAGCTCGTTCTAAATTCCCGACGAAAGCAGTGCCTCAATTGGGTCCTCCTGGAGGGACAGTGTCTGCGGAAATTGAGCATGTATAGCATGTTTAAGCTGCAAATATCTAAACTGCATCCAGCGAGGCAACCCACAAGCGGTAGATAATTCAGGGAAGGAGGTCAGGGCGCCCTGTGTAAAAACGTCTCCTAAGGTTGTAATGCCATAGCGCACCCACACCTGTATGTCCAGCACAGTCCTCAGGTGGGGCAATTGCGGATTCCCCCACAGTGGCTGGGCCAGAGACCACTGATCCAGCAGCACAAACTGTTTACTTGCCGCCACCCACACCCTCCATGTTGCTCGCATGGGCCCAGGAGAATCCGAGTATGCCTTTGGTCCCCTGTAGGCAAAATTGCGCAGTTCAGCTAAGGAACCCAGGCAAGTCGCCTCCAGGCATGTCGCCGCATTAGCCCTGGAACCGACAAACCACCATTGAACCGTAACCAACATAGCCGCCCACCAATGTACCTGATAGTTAGGGAGAGCCAACCCGCCCATTTGGGTCGGAAGCCACAGGGTAGCCCGTGCCATACAGAGTACGCCACCGCTCCAGATAAATGAACTAATGGTCTTATGGACCTCATTAAAAAAGGAAGTAGGGATCTTCATGGGGCTATTTCTAAAGATATAATTACATTTGGGGAGGATTATCATTTTAATAAGACTAATGCATCCTAGGATGTTAAGGGTAAGTTTACTCCAGGAGGAACAAGGGTTGATCTTTTAAGATCAGCAAGCAAGAGTTGGTGGTTCCTGTCTATATAGCCCTGTGACCGCCTGGTAACCATTACTCCTAAATACCGGAATTCTTCAACCCAACCCAGTGGTGAGGGGGTGGCAGTCTGTTTTGCGTCTTCATCTATAGGGAACAAGACAGATTTTGACCAGTTTATTTTGATGCCGGAGAAGGTACCAAATGTGTCAAAAATCTGTAGAGCAGCCTGCAATGAGGGTCCCGCATCATTGAGATATAATAGGGCATCGTCTGCATACAGCGATATAACCAGCGAAGCATTCCAGATTGCTATTGCCAAGGGTTCCAAAGCCAGAGCAAACAGACTAGGGGAAAGGGGGCACCCCTGCCGCGTCCCGCGTGATAGATTGAATGGAGGGGAAAGCCAGTTGTTCGTTCGAACACGTGCTCTAGGTGAATTATATAGCAACTGGAGGCCATGAAAATACCGCGGGCCAAACCCAAACTGACTAAGAACCTCCCACAGGCATTCCCATTCCATGGAGTCAAAAGCCTTCTCCGCATCAAGAGAGGCAATGACCCTGGACCCTACGTTATTGTGAGAGATATGTAGATTTAGATGGAGACGTCTTATATTTATGTCGGTCCCTTTACCTGGCATAAACTTAGTTTGATTGATGAAAAGGAAGAAATGTTCCGCGCAGCCTCCACCTCCAAACTGCCCCGCAAAGGGAGGCTAGTTCAAAATAATATAAACCGATTATGGTGGGTGTGCCGCTGCTCAATATTGGTGGGTATTTAACAATTATGGTTTTCTGACATATAATATCATTTGGTATATAACATGTATAATTATATGTCTTGAAGTGTAAAAATAATTGTAAAAGAAATTTATGAATGAATATCTTCAAAGAAATAAATGATTTTGATAGCAACTCTCTGTGTGATTACTCCTCTGAAGTGTGTTGTGGGTAAATAATTGATTTGGATTATGTGTGAAAAAATATATACAACTGAATGTAATAATTATAACCCATGCATCTCCGTAAACCTTTCTAGCATAATAAAGAAAAATGCACTGTGGAGCAAAATTAAATTACATAAGTGACAAGTGCTGCTCAAAAGTGCAAAGTGCTTAATTCCAACTTATGTGCTGTTATTTCAATCAAATAAAATCATATAAAATCATATATCACAATCTATTAATATCCCATAATGACAAAGTGACTGTGCTTAAATATTATTAGTTATTAGTATTAGTATTGAAAGAAAAGTCCTTGGTAAATCTCTTGTAGGAATACTGAAAAGAAAGTCTTTAAGTATACTGTTTGTCAATAAGCACCACGTGGTTATTCTTAGATAGCACACCAAACAAAAGAGGGTTCTTAGTGGAAGTGCTTCACACCATGCAGTCCCCGTATGCCCAACCACTCACTGGAGGACGTTACCCCAAAGGAGTATTTCGCCTTTAAGAGTGGCTCTGGATCTCAGGATCAGTATTATCCCCGCAGTTTTTGCATGTATGAGGGAGAAAAAGCAAAATCTTGCGCAATATTGCTTCGAGTATTTATTGGATTAAAATATAGATTTCACTCACATTTAGGTATAAAAATTCAAGCATCGTAAGGGTTAAGCAAGAATCCAGCCCTGTAGCAGGAAAAATGGTCCATGTATCCTGCGCTCCATATAGGATAGAGCATCGTGGAGCTATGAGGTTGCGACCGGAAGTGACGAGTGACGTACGGTACACTCTACGCGTTTCGTCATCAGGACGTCTACTGGAGTGATACCGCAATGGGTCTTCTCCTGGCCTTATAACTATACTGATATTGCGAACACCGGAAATGAGTTATCCGCCATTTTATTGAAGATCGGGTTCGGGCTACACCCGCGATTTGAAATTGGAATGTTAAAATTGTGACCAATAGTTTATAACTGTTCCCAGGGAATGCAGCAGACACATTTCTCTGTGCGAATAAAAACGTATAAATAACAACAAAGTTAAAATATCATCTGAGGTTAAAAACTGTTGTCGGCTAATAGTTATATGTTATCTATAGGAAAGTACTTGTATAGCCAGCAGAAGGGAAAGTAGTTGAATTAAACATTGGTACAAGCCATGGTAAATTAAAACCAGCTATATATAGATTCTGTGAGCACCTAAAATGCATACAATGCAAAGTGACCTGAAATAAACAAACGAATATATGTGTGTGAAATTCTAATGAAATTACTATAATAAAATTAAGAATAGGGAGAGGGGAAAGAAGAGGTATATATGGGTTCATAGGGCACCATAAATAAACAGACGAGGTCACATAAAATACTGTGATAGTGTATGGGGTGTGTAGAAGTCATCCACAAGTACAATTAGACAGAGGTAAATTAATTAAAATATGGATTAAAATATGGGTGTGGTGTATCCTGGGTGAAGAAGTATATAGATAAAATATATAAATATTGGAAGCAATCAAGCTAATCAGAAAAATTGGGAGCAATCAATCTAATCAGAAAAAAGGAAAAAAATGTAAAAAATATATGTAAAAAAAAGGGGGGGTGGAAACGTCAAAGAGGTTAAAAATCCGTGATGAAACAATTGAGGTCTATTTCGACGTTCATTCCGTCAGGTTGGAGGGTATTCATGAGATAAATCCACTTAGTCTTGTTTTTTGACACTTTGTTTATTTTATGTTCTCCTCTCCAATGGTTCTAAATTTTATCTATAGCATAAAATTTCAAAAGGGAGGGGTTTCTTTGGTGGTATTCTTTAAAACGTTTAGACATGTTATGATTATTGAATCCTTTTTTGATGTTTTTGATGTGTTCTCTTATTCTTTTGTATAAAGGGCGCGTAGTCCTTCCTATGTACTGTAATTGGCAAGGACATTCCAGCACATAAGTGACGTGGGTACTCTTACAAGTAATTAGGTTGTTTATTATGAATTCTTCTCCTGTAGAAAGGGATTTGAAAGATGTAATTTTCCTCTGAGTTTTTAGGCTTTGTCGGCAAGGGAGACAGTTGTTACATTTAAAGAACCCTTTTAAAGAAGGGGCAATTCTTATTTTCTTTGGAGGATCTAGTACATTATGTACCAATTTGTTCCTAATTGTGGGAGCTTTTCGATAAATACATTTTGGTATTGAAGGTAAAATAGTTCTGAGAGTTCTATCTGATTTTAAAATATGCCAATGTCTTTTGAAGATTTTCTCCATATCTTTGTATTGGCGATTATAGCCTGTTAAAAAGGCCATCTCACTATATTTCTCTTGTCATTTCTCCTTGGAATTTATCATTGCCTCTCTATTCATACTTCGGACCTCATTCATTGTTTTTTCTAGTTTGTTCTTCTTGTATCCTTTTTCTCTGAATCTTTCCATTAGAATATTTGCTTGTAGGTCATATTGTTCAATATTGCTGCAATTTCTATGGATCCTCATAAACTGGCTTTTTGGTATCGCTTCAATCCATCCTGGATGATGACAGCCTTTTCTGGGTATATACCCATTTCTGTCAGTTTTTTTGAAGAAGGTTTTTGTTTGTATAGTTACATCTTGTTTATAATAGTGAGATCTAGGAAGTCAATTTGTTGTTTATCCCAGTGACCAGTGAAGGTAAACCGTACTTATTTTCATTCAGTTTTATTAGGAATTCTTTTAGTGTTTCTTCACTTCCTCTCCAAATTAGCATTATGTCATCAATGTAACGACGATAGAACTTTAACTGTGGGTAATTTCCTCCAAAAATACTTTCATGTTCCCACTTATTTAGAACAATATTGGCTATACTGGGGGCAAATTTTTCTCCCATAGCCACTCCCTTTGTTTGGGAGTAATATTGTCCCTTGTACCAGAAATAGCTTCCTTGCATTGCCATGTCCAATCCTTCTATGATGTAGTGTATTTGGGTTTGTTTCAACTCCGTGTGTTTATGGAGCGCCCATTCCACACTTTCCAAGGCATCTTTATGTACTATATTAGTATAAAGGGAGTTCACGTCTATTGTGACAAGTATTTCTTCTTTTTCTTCTTTAATGTTCTTTAAATCCATTAATAGTTGTTTGCTATCTCTTAGATAAGATTTCCCTTTTTTCGCAATTGGTTGCAAAAATTGATCCAAGTATTCTCCTACTCTGGATAATACAGAGTTAATCCCGCTAATTATGGGTCTTCCAGGGGGTTTTGTTGGTTCTTGTGAACTTTCGGGAGGTAGTATATAACTGGCGTTTTAGGTGCTCTCAATGCTAGATATTTTGCCTCCTTGTTAGTAATAATACCTTCCCTTTTTCCCTTCTTCAAAAATTGTGTCAGTTTCTTCTCATGTTCTTTTTTTGGATTTTTATTTAAGATTTTATATGTGTCTTTTACTTGTAATAAGTTCTTCATTTCTTCTTCATAATCAATTTTGTTTAAAATGACTAGACCTCCTCCCTTATCTGCGGGTCTTATCACTACCCCTTTTTTTTTTTCTATTTCTTTGATGTGTCTCCATATGCTCTTATCTTTACTTTTCTTGATTTTCAGAGCTTTCATATCTTCTTCTACAAGTTTTTTGAATACTTACATCCCTGCGTTGTTGATGTTTTTTGGATTGAACGTCGATTTGTTCTTCAATGATGTGTGTTGAAATTTTGTTGGTGCTTGTTTGCTGTGATACTGTTTTTTTGAAGCAAATCATTTTTTAATGTTCAATTTCCTGATAAATTTTTCTAGATCTATATAAGTTTCGAATTTATTTAATTCTTTGCTAGGTGCGAATTTTAAGCCCAAATCCAGAGTTTTTATCTCTTCTTTACTAAAAATTATGTCACTCAGATTGAAAATGCCAGCTCGTAATATTCACGTCTTCTTTTTCTTTGTCCCTTCCCGTTTTCCTCTTGTGCGTTTTCTCTTTCCCATCCATAGTCTATCGGAGGTCTCCTTCTCCTCTTTCCCATAATCGGTTTATATCAGTTTGATTGATATCTATCAGCTCTTCGATAACATGAGAGAGACGGGTGGCCAAAACCTTGGCAAATATTTTCGCATCGACATTTAACAGGGATATGGGCCTGTATGATGCACATTCCTGCGGGTCCTTACCAGGCTTGGGGACTAGTACTATGATCACTTCGGCCATAGAATCAGGTAGTAATTCCAACGTCCCAAATTTGGAAAGGAGAGAGGCTAACCTGGGTGCGAGTATTTCACCATAATTTTGATAAAATTCCGAAGGAAGACCATCCGCCCGGGCGCCTTCCCCCCCTTTAGTTTCCCCATGGCCTCTTGGATCTCCTCTAGAGTGATATCCCCCTCCAGCCTCTCCCGCGCCTCCTCCAACAGCATAGGGAATGGCAGCGTGCCCAGGAAGCAGGATAGGTCAGAGTGCTGGTAGCCAGCCCTAGTGGTATATATAGATCAAAAAAATTGAGCAAATCGTTCATTAATACGTCTGGGGGATGTGAGTGTCTGTCCTTCCTCATCTTTAATGCATCCTATTGGCGTCGCCGGGGCATCACCTCTGGCCAGCCACGCCAATAGCTTCCCATTTTTCCCCCCCATGCTCGAACACCTTTTGGGTGGAATAGAGGAGGGCTTCTTTAGTCTGCGTCATTCTGTATGTGACGAGGTCACGCAACGACTGGAGCCATAGGGCGTACCGGTCACTGTCAGGATTCCCAACATAGTCCGTTTCTAATTTCTCTGCCCGCTTCTCTAGCTCCTGAAGAGATAGAGTAGCTTCCTGTTTAATATGCAAGATTTTAGATATATATTCCCCTCGCACCCAAGCTTTGAACGAGTCCCAGCCTACCTGTTGGGGAGCGAAATCCCCATTGTCTACCCAATATTTCCCAATAGATGTCTCCAACCATTCCTGTAGCCTCTCACCCAGAGCTCAGAGCCCAGAGCCGGGAAAGGCGCCAAAGTCTAGAGTCCGGAGGATCAGCCAAGGACAGGGTCAGAGATAAGGGGGCATGGTCTGAAATACACCTGGGAAGCACTGAAAAATCCTGAACCAATTGTAATGCACATGTTGAGGCATACGCTAGATCAATCCTTGCAGTAATTAATGAAAGAGTAGTAGACAGCACTCCAGCAGATAGAGAAATGGTAATCCAGTTTATTCAAAGCATAAGTGTACAATGGAAGTCCAAATGCATACAAAAATTGTCAAAAGACATGTCCAACGGCAAAGCAATAAGATGGATGGACAGGAAAGATGGACGCGTTTCACGAAAATACAATTCGCTTAATCATCATCTGACAAAAGACTGGTCATACTGATTTAACAACTTGCCGACCGTCAAACGCAGGTTGACGACGACAAGATGGCTCGATATCGCAAAATGCCGTCATACGACGGCGGCTGCGATATCATGCACTGAGAAAGGCGCGCGTCGCCGGAGGCGCACCCGCACGCTCACTGTGTTGGGGGGGGGCCAGGGAGCGGGTTCGGTGGACTCGATCTCCGCCGGCTACCCGCGATGCCCCCCCCCGCAGTGAAAGAACGGAGGTTCGTGTAAGTAAACACGGATCTCCGTTCTGTGAGAGGGGGAAGGGCTGTGATCACAGCCTTCCTCTATATGGAAGCTGTGATAACTCCCCTTCCCCTGCTAGGGCAGCCCCCACACAGTTAGAACACGCCCAGGGAACACAGTTAACCCTTAGAGTGCCCCCTCCAGGTTAATCCCTTCACTGGCAATGGCATTTACACAGTAATCAGTGCATTTTTATAGCACTGATCGCTGTATAAATGCCAATGGTCCCAAAAAAGTGTCAAAATGGTCCGACCGCTGCGCGCGGAAAGAGTCACGTACTATAGCGTCGGCGGCAGCATACTGCCGTAAAACGCTATAGCTCGGTAGAACAGCAGCAGTTGGACG
>BLSH010445724.1:1553888-1572697 GCA_018402905.1 Glandirana rugosa
GAGTTCCTCTTAAAGTGGATGTCAACCTACCACCCACCCAGTATAAACTAATGACACAGTATTAATGTATATATACATGCAAGCCTCCTGCATCCATCCCTACCTTGCAAATGCCCTTCCTGTAAGCACTAACAGCCCCGTAAAACTCTGAAATCAGAGGGTCTCTGTGTTTGCTGGAGTTTGGTGGGTGGAGCTTTGATGTTACAAGCTTCCCCACCCACCTCTATACTGAGACATTGAGGAGGGAGGGAGGGGGGAGTGTAAAACGTTCTCTGCTGTGTGAAGGAGATAAGCAAATTGCTTATCACTTACAGAGCAAGGGGCGGATCGACTGTGTATTTCCCTGTTAGTCTGACTTTCTCTTCCTGAAAAAAGATAAGCTCATTACTCACAGTTGGATTAACTCTTTGTGGCAAGACTGGGCACAGATGACATGACATGCTATACTCTACTTTTTTTTGGGTTTACATCCACTTTAATTTGAAACCTTTGAGTAAATACCATTTCTTTTCTCAACCAGTGTTCCTCTTTAATGTGTCCTATTTAAAGGCTAACTGATATCATGACTGAACCCAGTGTGTTAGGGGTTGCAGAGGACCCTCAGAGTCGGGGGGAAACCAGGGGTGATTGACATATCATGCAACCCTCAAGGGGACAGCGCTACATTATTTTATTTATTTTGTTTACATTATTATCACACTTTTTGTATCATTTAAGTTTATTGCTATCACAGGGGGTGAACAAGCCCCCAGCTGCAGCCATTATCATGTTATAATCACTTTCTGTCCAGGTTGTGGTTGAAAAAAAAGTAAAAGCATTTTTTTTCATTTTGAATAAAGTAAGTGATGCTTGTAATCCCATCTTTTTTTTTTTTTTTTGCCATCCTTTGTGTCCCATTGGGGAGATTTCCCTTTACTTATTTTTCCATAGCCAAAACAGGAAGATTTCCCCTCTGCTGTTCTGGCGATAACTTTCAGCTTCAGTGATAACAGTAAACAGGTCATATAAAGAGGGTGAATCTCCCTAATGGGGGCACAGACCGCAATAAAAACATGACAGGGGTTCCCAGTCCCTCTCTTCTCTATCCAAAACAAAAAAAAAAAGTTATACCTTTAGATATACTTTAACTGTTGCTGTGGCAGAAAGTAAAAAAAAAAAAAAAAAAAAAAAACCCCAAAAGCACAAGCATATTCACTTTAAAGGAAGGTTTTTTCACAGTTTGATTGGTCTTTTAGATAAGCATGCGTTATTCCCAGTGGAGTAACAGTTAAACATAGGTGTCACCATCTGGCCGAAACTGTATTTGTATCACAGTGACCTGTCATCTGGTTCGGATCATGGTGTCATACTCAATGGTCTGGAAAGTTTGGAAAGTTTTTGAAGTTGTTGATAAGCAGCAGCACGCATTATCCTCATTACACACTCTCCAGCTGCAATCTAATCAGCTACTCTTGAGATGCATTCTGCGCATACACTTCAAACTCGAACACCGTAGAATAGATTCACACTTGGCACTAGGTAACATTTCTCTTTCACAGTCTTATAGTTTAGTGATGGACAGTAGTGTAAAGAGGATCTATGGCGGGGTACTGAATAAAGATTCAGGGAGGGCCGGTCAGTAAAATTTTCCTCTAGTTTTATGCTTGTGCAATGGCTCGATTCTTCACATCACAGTCCCTCCCCCCACGATAACCCTGGCCCTTATGTCGAAATGCAGGGTTCTATTGTGTAAGCAACTGTTAGTGTGAGGCCCAGGAAGAGGCGGTGTAATGAACGTTTAAGTGTGTTACACTGTTTCAACTTTATTGACATGTCAGAATTACATTTCATTCTTTATTATGCACCACAGCTCATTTGCCGTGCTTAGAAATAGACAGTACATGGAACCATTAGGTGAGCTCCAGTTAGTTGCAGAAAAATGGACACAGTATGCATTTTTTCACACCGCACTTCCAAGCACCCTATTGTTTTCTGTGTGCCCTTGCAGAGACCTGTGTTCTCTGCACAAGTGTGAATAAGCCCTTACATCAGTGTCCTCAGTCCCTTCTTCACATCACAGTCTTCCCCTTTATATCCTTCCTAGACCCCCAACCCCCCTCACATCATATCCCCCCTTTTTACACCAAAGTCCTCCTTTATATCACAGACCCGCAATCACAGTCTCCCGTTTACAACATTGCCCTCAGACCCCCCTTCACATTACAGCACCCCCATTCTTACACCACAGTCCCCTTTACATCAAATTCCCCCATCCTTACATCACAGTTCTCCCTTCATATTTCCACCCCCACCCCTTACATCATAGTCTCCCCTTTATACCACAGAATACTCTTTACATCACAGTAAACCCCTTCCCCCCCCCCACATTACAGTCCTCTCCTAATATTTTCACCCCCCCCCATTGCATCACAGTCCCTCCTTCATATTACCGATCCCTGTTCCTTTTATCACAGTCCTTCCTTCATGATACAACAAAGCCCAGTCACTTTCATCACAGTTCTTCTTTAATATGAAAGTTCCCTTCACATCTCAGCACCCCCCCATCCACTGCCTTTACTATCCTATCTTACTCACATAAGATGGTTGCTTGGACCCTTCTGCCTTTTAACTTGAAAAGTCCCGCTCTCTATTCAGACCTGCTATGCCTCCCATCATGTGCTCTTCCATGAGGATGATAGCGGCAGGCTGGTGGGCAGGAGAGGACACGCAGGAATCTATTTGGTGAGGCTGTAGTCAAAATAGAACTGTTACTTGGTCATAGCTCCCAACTGTCCCTGATTTTGAGAGACTGACCTTCATTTGAAACAAAGTTCCTCTGTCCCTCTTCCCTCCTCCTCCTCCTTTGTTCCTCATTTTGGTCTGATCTATATAGTTGTATATAAAATGCACTATTTATCCATCCAAAAATGTTTTCCGGGGCTAAATCTTTCATTGCTGCATTTGTAAATTTCAAAAGCCAATATAAAGGAATAGTAGTGGTTACAAATGCACTTGTGGGTTTAACCAATGTTTTTTTTTTTTTTGTACAATTCTCCTTTAAGGGGGTGTGGCAGGGGGTATGTGCTATACCTACATGCTTTTGCTAATAGGTGTCCCTTATTCCCATCTCAGGAAGTTGGGAGGTATGCTTGGTTATTTTTTTCCGTAGTATGCTGACATAGTGGTGGTTTCTAGCCATTACAACTTGTTTATAATGTGATTTTGGTTTCTCCCTATGTCCGAGCCTCCTGTTTAATGCCAGTTTGTTTAGTCATAGCTAGACCCTCCCCTTTTCTTCCAAGCTCACTAAATCAGTGTTAGTTTTTCACAGAGATATAGTGAAGGAAAGCCATAGTCTTCTTAAATTTCAAAAGACTGGAAAACATTCTCTGCACTGCAGAGTAGCTGATGTAAAATGGCATTAAATTCAAAGTTTGTGTTATTGTAAAGTTAAGCTGCCTGTGGATGGTGCCAAATCAGCAGGTCACCATACTGCCTGGACATACTGGGTATAAGGAGGTATGCCAATGCTTAAAGCAGCATTTGAAACAGAACATGTCTGAATCCCAGAGAGAGATATTCCCTCACTTCCTGTCCTAGAGACACAAAAGGTAGTGTCCCTAAATTAAGGACAAATCTCACCTTTGATACTTGTCCTAGTTGGAATTGGAAATGTTCTCCTCTACTCCTTTTCTGATGGCAATTGCACCAATTTAGATTTCTCCTAAATTGCTGTCCCAGAGACAAAGGACAACAGGACAGAAATTGAAGGTGGATCTCCCTATAGTGGGGGTCGGCAAGCCATCGATCGCGATCAACTGGTTGACCGCGGTTAGCCAACAGGTGGATCTTGACCACAGCTCTGCCTCCCTCCAGCCTCCACCACTCTTCACTACAGAGTGGAAGGCAGCATAGTGCTGGGTGGAGGGAGGGGGCGGAAATGAGCAGAGGACACTGCTTTGGGGGATGGGGAGGCAGAGGACACTGCTTCCATGGGGCAGATGACACTTCTATGGGGGGTAGAGGACACTACAGAGGTGGGTGATGTGAAGCGGGGCAGAGGACACTGTTTTGGGGAGTACAGGACACTACAGTGGGGGGGGGGTGATGTGAAGGGATACAGAGAACACTGCTTTGGCGGGGCAGCACGGTGCTGTGGGGGGCAGAGAACACTGCTATGGGAGGAAGAGGACACTACAGTGGCGGGGGGGTTGGGGGGGTGCAGAGGACACTGCATTGGGGGAGGAGAGTACAGAACACTACATCTACATCTTTTTATTGGGAGCTAGAAAGTTTTCTGTTTTTTTTAAGGGCGCCGCCTAGAACCTCTAAACCCTGCTCTTTAGGGGACCAATGAGCAATAAAAGCCTGGCAGATTCTAACCCTTCTTAATTTTGTTCAATGCCGGAGCTTGAATAAAATTTGGCTGGAGTTACACTTTTTAAAACACAGTTTCTAACCAAGGTATACTGTTAGTGAAAATTAGCACATGATAATATTGAAGTCATATTAAAAATAACTTTCAAGTAATTTTAATATCAATATTTTAAATGTGAAAAGATATGCAGTATCTCACAAAAGTGAGTACACCCCTCACGTTTTTGTAAATATTTTATTATATCTTTTCATGCGGCAACACTGAAGAAATTACTTTGCTACAATATAAAGTAGTGAATGTACAGCTTGTATAACAGTGTAAATTTGCTGTCCCCTCAAAATAACTCAACACAGTCATTAATGTCTAAACTGCTGGCAACAAAAGTGAGTACACCACTAAGTGAAAATGTCCAAATTAAGCCCAATTAGCCATTTTCCCTCCCCGGTGTCATGTGACTCGTTAGTGTTACAAGGTCTCAGGTATGAATGGGGAGCAGATGTGTTAAATTTGTTGTTATCGCTCTCACTCTCTCATACTGGTCACTGGAAGTTCAACATAGCACCTCAATGGCAAAGGACTCTCCGAGGATCTGAAAAAAATAATTGTTGTTCTACATAAAAATGGCTATAAGAAGATTGCCAAGACCCTGAAACTGAGCTGCAGCACGGTGGCCAAAACAATACAGTGGTTTAACAGGAGAGGTTCCACTCAGAACAGGCCTCGCCATGGTCAACCAAAGAAGTTTAGTGCATGTGCTCAGCGTCATATCCAGAAGTTGTCTTTGGGAAAAAGGCGTATGAGTGCTGCCAGCATTGCTGCAGAGGTTGAAGGGGTGGGAGGGTCAGCCTGTCAGTGCTCAGACCATACGCCGCACACTGCATCAAATTTGTCTGCATGGTTGTCATCCCAGAAGGAAGCCTCTTCTAAAGCTGATGCACAAGAAAGCCTGTAAAGAGTTTGCTGAAGACAAGTAGACTAAGGACATGGATCACTGGTATCATGCCCTGTGGTCTGATGAGACCAAGATAAACTTATTTGGTTCAGATGGTATCAAGCGTGTGTGACAGCAACCAGGCGAGGAGTACAAAGACAAGTGTGTTTTGCCTACAGTCCAGCATGGTGGTGGGAGTGTCATGGTCTGGGGCTGCATGAGTGCTGCCAGCACAGGTGAACTACAGTTCATTGAGGGAACCATGAATGCCAACATGTACTGTGACATACTGAAGCAGAGCATGATCCCCTTCCAATACGATAACAGCCCCAAACACACCTCCAAGACGACCACTGCCTTGCTAAAGAAGCTGAGGATAAAGGTGATGGACTAGCCAAGCATGTCTCCAGACATAAACCTTATTGAGCATCTGTGGGGCATCCTCAAATGGAAGGTGGAGGAGTGCAAGGGTCTCTAACATCCACCAGCTCCGTAATGTTGCCATGGAGGAGTGGAGGAGGACTCCAGTGGCAACCTGTGAAGCTCTGGTGAACTCCATGCCCAAGAGGGTTAAGTCAGTGCTGGAAAATAATGGTGGCCACACAAAATATTGACACTTTGGGCCCAATTTGGACATTTTCACTTAGGGGTGTACTCACTGTTGTTGCCAATGATTTAGACATTAATGGCTATGTGTTGAGTTATTTTGAGGGGACAGAAAATGATTATTATTATTATTATACAGGATTCATATAGCGCCAACAGTTTGTGCATCGCTTTACAAAATGAAGGCAGACAGTACAGTTACATCACAATTTGGTACAAGAGTTATCAGAGGGCCCTGCTCCTTACAGCTTACAATCTAAGAGGGAGGGTCAATTGATACAAAAGGTAATAGCTCTGGGGGATGAGCTGATGTAGAAAGTAAGAGAGTATTAGATAGAAGCAGGATAAGCTTCTTTAAAGAGAAAGGTTTTCAGGGATCGTCTAAAGATGGATAGATTAGAAGACATTTGGGGTAGGGAGTTCAGTTCCAAAGGATGGGAGAAGCTCTGGAGAAATCCTGGAGGCGAGCATGGGAGGAGGTGACAAGGGAGCTAGAGAGCAGGAGGTATTGGGAGGACCGAAGAGGGCGGCTTGGTTGGTATTTTGAGACTAGGTTAGAGATGTAGCTGGGGGCAGAGTTGTGGATGGCTTTGTAAATTACTGTTAGTACTTTGAATTTTATTCATTGGGTGAGTGGAAGCCAGTGAAGAGATTGGCACGGAGGGGTGGAGGACACTGAGCGGTTGGTAAGGTAAAGTGCGAGTATTTGCCAGCACACCAAGGATCACCATCCAAAAGTTCTTTATTCAAAGAGAGATCACATCACAGAAAGTGCAAAGTTTCGGAGCCGCGCAGGGCCCCTTCGTCAGGCATGTGATGCCATGTCACATGCCTGACGAAGGGGTCCTGCGCGGCTCCGAAATGTTGCACTTTCTGTGATGTGATCTCTCTTTGAATAAAGAACTTTTGGACGGTGATCCTTGGTGTGCTGGCGAATACTTGCACTTGATTGACGCTTCCAGTATCCTTCTGGAAATCGCTGCAGCACCCACCCCTACGCAGGCCTTACTTTGCCAGAAAGGTGTGCGTTGGAAAATTGACAAGTTCGTAAGGTAGATAAGTCTTGCAGCAGCATTCATTATTGACTGAAGGGGGGATAATGTATGCAAAGGTAATCCAATGAGGAGAGAGTTGTAGTAGTCGAGGCGAGAGATAACAAGAAAGTGAATTAGAAGCTTGGTGTGTCATTGGTTAAAAAGGGGCGTATTCTAGCGATGTTGCGTAGGCTGGGGTGACATGATTTGGACAGGAATTTTATGTGGTCCTGAAAGGACAGTTCAGAATCTAGGGTTACCCCTATCACCCTGGCATGTGGGGACGCACTAATAGCTGTGCCATTGATCTTAAAAGAGAAGTCAGGGGAAGGGGCACGTGGGGGAGGAAATATCATGAGGTCATTTTTAGATAGATTCAGTTTGAGGAAGTGTTGTGACATCCAGGCTGATATGTCTGTTAGTAAGGCAGTGATCTGTGAGGAGACTGATGGGGTGGAGAGATAGATTTGGGTGTCATCGGCATATAAATGATAGCGGAAGCCATGGGAGGTTATCAGCTGACCCAGGGAGGACGTGTAGATCTAAAATAGTAGGGGTCCAAGGACAGAATCTAGGGTGACCCCAACGGTAAGATGAGTTGGAGAGGAGGAAGTGGAGCTGTAAGTGACACTGAAGGTGCGGTGAGATAGGTAAGATTCGAACCAATGGAGAACACAGCCATGAAGACCAAGAAAATTAAGTTTTTTGAGGAGGAGGTAGTCATCAACTGTATCAAAGGCAGAGGAGAGGTCCAAGAGTAAGAGTATGGAATAATGACCGTTGGTTTTTGCTGTTAGTAAGTTGTTTGTGAGTTTTAGAAGGGCAGTTTCTGCGGAGTGCTGTACGCTGTTATACAAGCTGTACACTAACTACTTTACATTGTAGGAAAGTGTCATTTTTTCAGTGTTGTCACATGAAAAGATATAATAAAACAAAAATGTGAGGGGTGTACTCACTTTTGTGAGATACCGTATCTCGCTCTTTATCGTTTATTCACCTGGGCTGGTAAGGAGTAGCATTGATCCTTTGCTTTTTATAATTGCTTATCCTAGAGTTCAGCTTTAAAAACCAACATTTATTCTAAATGTTGTGTGACTTAAAAGCTAGGTTTCAAAATGCTGAATAGGAAACATTGTATGAGTGCTGCCATTTTTCAGCATGTATTGTTTATCTAATTAAAGGATTAGTTCAGACAGTGTCTAGGGATTTGGATTCCAGTTCTCCTGGATACAGCATGTTAATTCCAAGATGTTATGGCCAGAAGGAGCACAAATATGGGAGCTGCCATTGCTGACTTGGAATATAAAGATGCAGGCTCCAGGTATCATAAAATCTTTGCTTATTGAGCCAGGTACACACAGTGTGTTGCACAAAAAATAGCTGACAGCTCCGGTTGGAGCCGATGTACTAACCATGCAAGATCCAGCGAGCTTGGAGCTCCTCTTTAAGGAACAAACACATAAGTAGCAATTATTTGACAAAGAAAGTACCAGATATAAACATAACACACAAAGCTAGACAAATTCACAGTGATGTCATAACTAAGTGACATGGATATTTCACTCACTTTAACCTCCTCCCGCCCGCGCCATAGCCGAATGACGGCTACAGTGCGGCTCTAAAATGCCGGGAGGACGTCAATAGACGTCCTCCCATTTGGCTTGTGCTGGGCGCGCTCCCGCGGGTCGGGCGGACCCGATGTCCGCCGGAGACCCGCGATCTCCTTTCAGAGAGGAGGAACGGGGAACCGCCGAAGTAAACACGGCAGTTCCCCGTTCTGTGAATGGGACACAACAGATCTACTGATCCCTGTCACTGGGATCAGTTAGATCTGTTATGTCCCGACCAGCCCCGCCCCCCCACAGTTAGAACACACCCAGGGAACATTTGTTAACCCCTTCACTGCCCCCTGCTGGTTAACCCCTTCACTGCCAATGACATTTATACAGTAATCAGTGGATATTTACATTTCTGATCGCTGTATAAATGTCATTGGTCTCAAAAATGTGTCAGAAATGTCCGACATGTCCGCCCCGATATCGCAGTCCCGATAAAAATCGCAGATCACCGCCATTACCAGTAAAAAAAATAAAAAAAATAAAAACGCCATAAATCAATGTCCATAGTTTGTAAATGCTATAACTTTTGCGCAACCCAATCAATAAACGCCGATTGCGATTTTTTTTTACCAAAAATATGTAGAAGAATATAAAACGGTCAAAACTGATGAATAAATTTGTTTTTTTATTTTTTATTTTTGGATATTTATTATAGCAAAATGTAAAAAATATTGTTTTTTTTTCAAAAATGTCGCTCTTTTTTTGTTTATAGCGGCGATCAGAAATGACGCAGAGGGGATCAAATACCACCAAAAGAAAGCTCTATTTGTGGGAAAAAAAGGACGCAAATTTTGTTTGGGTACAACGTCGCACGACCGGGCAATTGTCATTCAAAGAGCGACAGCGCTGAAAACTGAAAATTGGTTCGGGCAGGAGGGGGGTTTAAGTGTCCAGTAAGGAAGTGGTTAAGCTCTTTCTGACTTAGCACCATCTCTTATTATGCTAAAAGCTGCTCCTCCTTCCAGAATGTATCTTCTCAGATTTCCTAGAAAGATTCTTCTTTCTATCACATCTAATTGGCAGATTAAGATAGGCATGTCAATGTCCATGGCTAGACCATTATGTATTCATTACATTTATTTTGTATTAAGTTTAACCCATTCAAGATCAGTTCTCTGAGAAAGAATCGAAACCACTTCAACTTCACTGTATATATAGAGTGACAGCACACAATAATATGTCAATTCTACAGCATAGACATTTAAGTAAGTGACATATTGAATACCAACTCCTGTTAGCATTTGTAAGCTGTGGTAAGATAGATTAAAGTGTATGTGACCTCAACATTTCATATTCCTCATATGTGTCTGTGGTACCATGTAGCGTACTTGTATTAAAAAGTATCCTGCTTCCCTTGTGTGAAATGCCAGTCCCTCTGATTTCCTGTTTCAAATTGACCATGCTAGGCATGGAAGCACATCCATCCCAGTGTGGTCAGTTTTCTTATTTGTATTCTACTTTAAGCACAGCCTGCCAGTACTCCAGTGGTAAAATTTGCTCTGACGCGCTCCCTGCACAGCTCTGTGTGAGAGAGAGAGAGAGAATATATATATAACTGTGATATATAACTGTGCAAAAGTTTTGGGCAGGTGTGCAGAATGCTGTAAACTAAGAAAACATTCAGAAATAGCATTGTTAATAGTTTATTTGTATCAATTAATAAAATGAGTAAAATAAATAAATAAACAAACAGAACAGAAGCCCAAATCAAATCAATATTTGGTGTGACTACCCTTTGTCTTCAAAACAGCATCAATTCTTCAAGCAGAGTGGATAAAAATCGATGATTTTAAAAAATAAAAATAAAAAAAACAGATTTTTTAAATTTAAATCAGATTTTTTTTATTTTTGTGAAATGTCTTTTAATAAAATGCTTTTGGAGTAATACTAAAAATCTATCTAAATATAGTTTTCTATTTAAGAAACATTAATCATTTAGTTTATTCAGCATGAAATAGAACTTAGGCTTACAGCATAAGGCTGTATATTCTTCAATATTTACATTTTTGGTAAACTCATTCAATGAATCCAAGCTCTGCAAGCTGAGATAACATGCATGGCATTGATGCATTCACACAATCTCACAGTAACCATGAGATAAAACAGTTCAGGAATATTCCTTTATCCCATTGTTTTGCAAATCTATGTACACTACAAACTGTATGACTGAATCGGTTCTGATATCGCTGTTCTAGTAACCAGACAGCTTATTATTCTAAATAGGGAACCTTCTTTTTGTTTGCAAACATTAAAGATTCTAACTACCAGCAAGAATAAATCTTTACATTTAAAGAGCACCTGTCATTTCAGATCCAACATGGCAGCGCCTGTTAGCGAGCATCCACTCACCTGCTTCTGCCACATCCCTCACCTTGTTGTGCCACTGCCACATCACCAGCCGTCCCATTAAAGTGAATGGAACTGTCGGTGAGTCAACAGCAGGTCAGCGGAGGAGCTACTGCGAGACAGAGATGACAGTTGCTCTTTAAAAATTATGATTTAAATGGAGTTGATTTAAATCAAGCCTTTTTACTAGTGATTTAAATCATTAATTAAATTGTGATTTAAATCAACTTGATTTAAATCAAATCCACCCTGTCTTCAAGGTACACTTGCACACAATTTTTGAAGCAACTCAGCAGGTAGGTTGTTCCAAACATCTTGGGGAACACAGATCTTCTGTGGATGTGGGCTGCCTTCTGTCTCTTCATGGAACCCCAGACACACTCAATGATGTTGAGATCAGGGCTCTGTGGGGGCCAAACCCTCACTTCCAGGACTCCTTGTTCTTATTTACTGAAGATAGTTATTTTTTTTTTTATAATTGACAATTTTTATTTTCACATTTTTTAATACAAAAATAGAAAAAGATAACTTTCACTGGATAGCATGCAAGCTTCCACTAACAATCTGGAGGAGGATACCAACAATCAAAGCAGTATATGAAAGTCTTAAGGCCCATACACACGGTCGTCCAACAGCCTGTTGTCCGATAATCTGACCGTTAGTATGCACGATCCAACCGCCAATTTCCAATTAACATCCAACAGAAGTTGTCTGTGAAGACTAGAAAACTTTTGTTGGCCAACAAGGCGTTGGCCAATTTTCAGCTTGTGTGTACAGAAGTTGGACCAACAAAAGTTGTAAGTACAAACACAATGCTCAGGATCCAGGAAGTGTTTGGTCATGTAAACCAGCATTCGTAATTCACAAATCACATTCAGCTGAACTTCCTCTTTATACGCTCCTAACACCTCACTATGTTCGGCTTTTCAGATGATTACTTGACTACCGCCAGTACGCTAGACAAAACCACGGACAGCCAATTTGGACAAAAGTTGGACGTGCGGTTGTACGACAATCGGTGCGTGTGTACAAGGCTTTAGGTATGATCCAAGAGATGGGTACATAACACTGTAGTAAAAGGGTATGAGTACCACAACCTAGAGCATAGTAACGGTACGTTGACATCTTGCATTGTCATAACCAGTGAATCCATAGAAAAGGAAAATAAAAGGAACAAAAAACAAGAATAAAGAAATAAAAAACTCATCACACAAACAAGGCTCATCAATCCTGGGCCAGAAGGTTCCACTATGCGGGCAGAGAAAGGACCTGAAGTGTTCATGGGGGATCTATCTTGAGGTGCCAGGGCTCCAAAATTGTGTTATGATGGTCTACCTTGTCAGCTAGTTGGGCTGCCATGGATTCCATAACCTCTATTACCTTAATCCTGGCATAAAGATTGGGTAATGTTGGTGGAGTCCACCTTTTCTACTCTAGGGCTTTCAAACATTTGGCCGCCATTAAGATATGGGTGGCCAATTTTTGGCTATTTAGGAGGCAGAAGTCCCAGTAGTTATAGTTTTGGATGAAAAGGAACATCTCGAACAACAGGTGGAGGAGATCCCGGGCTGAGCGCAGTATGGCTGTAGAGATGGGCAGTGCCAACAGATATGAGATAAAGTGCCCTGGTCTCCAAGACACCTCCAGCAACGGTCCGAGGCCGATGGATATATAGCATGTAGATGGGATGGTGTCATGTACCAAAAGAATAGTACATTATAAGTATTTTCCTTGTACATTGTACATATGGAGCTTTTAGCTGCCCGGGACCATATATTTTGCCACTGTTCAGGGGAGAATTCCTCTCTGAGAGTCATCTCCCATATTAGCATATAACTAGGTTTCCCTTGAGAACCTATATTGCAATAATTTAGACGTTTATATATATCTGAAGTTTAGCCCTTCATTGAGGGGCCAGACAGAATTGGGCACTCAAATGGGGACAATTTAGAGAATTGAAGGTTAGACGTGAAGATTAGAGTGTAGTGCTGGATTTGAAGGTAGCCAAAGAAGGCACTATGAGGCAGCTCATGTTTTTCCCTGAGATCCTCAAAAGATAGCAATACTCTCGTCACTGGGTTCACTAGATGGCCATAGTGAAATAGGTGATTGACAGCCTCACCTGTGCAAGTTTCCGATGAGATTGTGTAGAAGAATGTGTGTTCTTTCCCAATCCCCTGCCTTCTGGAAGGTAAGAAATATTGCCTAAACTACTAGGTACTTTGAATGGGTGTGAAGAAGAGAGGGCTGCAGACAAACAGGTACAACTTATGTTACGCTTTATCATCACTGTGTATCACTTTAGGCTAGTCCCTTCAGTGGGTATATGTAAGGGTTTGCACCTCCATGCACCTTCACAATGCAACAGGTACCATTTTGTGATGCATTAGGCAGTCCATTCAAATAAATGCCAGGCATGTTAATGTGCAAAGTAATGCACATTAATGTGCTTGCATTACAGAAATGCATTGGACCACATTTGTGTCAATGGGCTCTTAAAACCGTTGTTTTTCTCTTTGAATAAAAGCACATGATTAAAAGCTAAATGTAAACACCCAGTGTTATATGGCTTGTCACAGCTTATATAACAGTCATTTTTGTGAACAACTTGGTTACAACTAGAATAAAATATTAAAATTATTATTATTATTACTTTTGCAATATCATGTCCATCATGTAAAAGAGGAAGATCTGTAAGCAATATTTACACCATCGCTTTACTGGCCGTCCTACACAAACTGTAAAATTTAAGTATTTTGACATACTTGGCTAATGTGACACTTGAGCAGACAGAGCTGAGAGGATTAGAATGGAATTCTAAAGTAATGTAGGCTTTCAACACTTGCAAGTGTTGTGCCCAGCAGCCAGGCCTTAGAAAACAACCTGACATGCTCATACGAGGCTCCCTATGACACCATCCTGCAAAAAACACAGGGTAAGCCACCTCGGTCACAACCGCCAAGGCTGATCTATCTAAGCACTATTTGGTCTTGCTTCATGAAGTTTAAATCCGCCGAAATTTGCCATGGTTAACAACAGGTGCAGCATCCATACAGCCCACACTGAAAGGAATCCTGTTCTGCATTTTTGTGGCCGACAGGGAAATCAGACGGCAGTTTGCTTACCATTGCTTACAGGAAGCCCAATTATTATACTGTATGCTGTATGGGAAAAAAATAAATAATTAACAAAATGTACACACACATATTTTATTACAAAGTAGCCATTACTGTAAGTGCAGCATAAGGGGGCAATGTGTCAAGAAGATAGGATTTCAAAGAATACTTACTGCTATATCTCAATTCAATATTGCACTTAACAGATACAGAGTAACTAATGTATAGACATAGATGTCTTGTGGATTGGGTTTTATCTACATGAGAAATAAAAGATGAAGATAGAATGCCACACAAACAATTAAAGGTTGCAGTTACAAATTATATATGCTTTGAGATTGTAGAGCACACTAGAATAAACAATTGAGGCTAATAAGAGTTTACTTTATTGGTGGTAGTAAAGATATGCCAACACATTTTGGGGGTAAAAGCCTAAATATTTCAGGGGGGGGAACCTAACGCCACCCCCGCACCCCGCAGGAGAAGGACGGTGGACAGGAAGGCGGTCTTAGGATCCACTTCCTGATTAGCCAGAAGGAGAATCAGCAAGACAGTAGTGAATTTTAATCCGCTATTGTCACACACCTGGGTGGGCTCAGGGCACAGTGCCCCAGAGCCCAACCTTTTTTGAAGCCAATTAGAGCCTCGGGCTCTAATCATGTGCTTTAGAAAAAAAAACTCATTCATTAGGGTTAGTTAACCACTTCCCAAGCACAAGTGTAAACAAGGCTGTAGATTTTCACACCATTGTTTTGATGCACCTGGAATGCATTTTGTTGATTTAAAATGAAAGTTCAGTTGGGCTTTAGGCCCTTTTCAGATGGAGCGGAATCCATCCATCCAAGCAGATCCGCCTGCTCAGCGGGGAAAATCTCCGCTGATCCCCACTGAGCAGGCAGATGTCAGGTCTGTGTCTGCTCTGCATAGTCTGCTGTTCTCTATGGGGCGGTCGGACTGCCTGTCCGTTTTCATCTGATTGTCATTCGATGTCTGTTTTTAGCAGACCGGATCAGATCGGATGGGGGTAGGTGACAGTGGACACATGTCCACTGACATCTGCTGCCCCATAAAGAGCAATGGGTGGTCCAAACCCTGCAGTGGCAGCCGGTCAATAAGGGGCGCTTGGGTGCAGCCTCCCCACCGCTGACAAGAAGAAAAGAAAAAAAAGTCAGCCCGACCCCTACCAGTATATTGACTTTTTTTTTCTCGGCTCCTTGCTGTCTGCTGACAGTAAGTAGTGACCCGATTGGTCAGTCATAAAAGACTACGTGTGTGCGCTGAACAGGCGCACACACATAGTCTGATTGGTTGCCCTGAGCCAGTTACTGACTGGCATTGGATGCGGCAGGCGGGAACGGGACTGTGGCAGACGTGCTGGCTGCATGATTACTCACGCAGGCGCAGCACTCCGCCGGGTTTCAGTCCTGACTCCCACGCAACAGACCATCCCCTCCAGCATGCTCTCCACAAGCCGAGCTCTGCACACTGCCAGCCTGCTATTAGATGGGGTAAGTGCGGGACTTTGTTCCGACTTCAGGGGGGGGTCTGTCAGTGCCTATCTGGGGCTCTGTATACTGCTATATGGTGACTCTGTATACTGTGATATGGTGATTCTGTATACTGCTATATGGTGACTCTGTATACTGTGATATGGTGAATCTGTATACTGCTATATGGTGACTCTGTATACTGCTTTCTGGGGCTCTGTTTCCTGCGATATGGTGACTCTGCATACTGCCATATGGGGGCTCTGTATACTGCTATATGGTGGCTCTGTATACTGCTATATGGTGACTCTGTATACTGCTATATGGCGACTCTGTATACTGCTATCTGGGGCTCTGTATACTGCTATATGGTGACTCTGTATACTGCTATATGGTGGCTCTGTATACTGATATATGGTGACTCTGTATACTGCTATCTGGGACTCTGTATACTGCTATCTGGGACTCTGTATACTGCTATATGGTGACTCTGTATACTGCTATATGGTGACTCTGCATACTGCTATCTGGGGCTCTGTATACTGCTATATGGATGCTCTGTATACCCCTATATGTGATGCTTTATACCCTATTTGGTGATGCTGGTCTGTATACTCCTGACACAAGGGGTGGAAACTATAAGGGGTGGGGCATATGCGAAGTGGGAGGTGTCAAAAGGGAAGGGCGGGGTCTGACACCCCCCATCCTAAAATTTCACCAGCTGCCACTGAAACCCTGTCCATTTTTCAGACGGACCCGATCGGTCCGCTGCTTTGAAAGGGGCCTTACAGATATTTGTTGCATTTAAAGCTTCATCTTGTCTAAGTTATGTCAGAGGTTTGGCTTGATATGCAATGTATTCTGGAGGGGGCAGAGCCTATGATATCAGATTGTACTCCTGGAAGTATGTAGGCAGGAGTGAATACTATCTATGTTCTACCTTATCTTGGTAATTTTGTACTGCCTTTTACGGGTTAAATGTGTATTGTGTAATTTGCTGTCAGGCTGCCCTAAAGTTAGGAAGGGATTAATGTTTCGGCTCCCAGGTGTTCATGGACTCGTTTTATGAAAAGTACACAAAAATACGTTGTTTTGGACAGCTTCAGGAGGTCAGCAAAGCATGGGACAAAATATTTACCTTTAATTATATTTAATTTTCAATTACTTGTTCTGTATGACAAGATAAGAGTTTTCCAGTCACAACATTGTATACCTCTCATTATCTCTTAGACAATTAACAACTGCCTTGACATTCCATGGTGCTTGGTGACTGGGTTACCTGTGTGTATAAACGCTGCGTACGTTTCCTGACCCCTATTAGAACAATGTTTTCAACTTTACATAACAAGTCCCCTTAAATGTGACCAACTACTTACCTGGATAAATAACTAACTTAACAGACAACCATTTGGATTATTATATTGTGCTGCAACAAGCCAAGAAACAATGCTCATGTTAATGAAATCACATTATAATTATTTTAGGTAAATAGGTACCTCTTTCTTGCCATAAAAATAAAAACTGTAAACTAGAAAAAAATAGCTGTAATGTTTTAGTAGATTTGTGGAATGTTTGGATCTGTGGGACAAATTTAGCCTCTATTTTTCTTTATTCTTTTTTTAAAAAAATGAACATACCTTATTTACAAAAAGAAGTAATAGACTATTCTCGATTTCTTCTTCTGCTTGTTTTTATCCAAGTCTTCCTTTGTCACTTTGGTGTTAGCATACATTAGCCTAAAATGGCCATGGACAAATCACTCATTAGGCCTGTGACTTAGCCATGGCCAAGGTGACAATTCTTCTTCCTAGCACACAAGCGTTTCTGGAATTCCTGGCTGTCTTTCTAGCGAGGGGAAGGGACAGCTGCAGCCACATGAGATGCCAGGGGCATCCTCTATGCTCCAGACAGGGGATTGATAGAGGCTTTTACTTATGTCGCTGAGGCTGAGTCAGAAGCTGGCGGCTGTGTATCTTTTTCATGTGAGAGGTGATCCTAGGTTTATGCTCCTTGACACTTATTCTGTATTAGTGCACTTGACTCAGCAAATAGTTTTTAGGTTTGGCAGAGAGACATTTGGTGAAAAAAAAAATGAAAAATGCATATAGCAACAGCATACATGGCTTATTTCTTGACTTTCAAAATATTCAGAGGAGTGAAAACACCTCCTAATGGGCTTGGACCTTCTGTGCCCAATTATTTCACCATTGTTAGAGTGCTGCTAGTCTGGTATTTTAATTCCAGCACAAGCTGTACAAGCACAGTAAGCCCAGAGCACTGAAAGACTACCTGAAGGGAGAAGAGGAAAACAGTAAAGTATTTTTAAAAAGGGAGGGCTGATTAAAACATTCTAAGAGTAATTACACCAAAATTGTATTTTTCTTTTTGTATAAAGTAGGGCAAGGTAAGGGTTAACCTATGCAAGGTTTTCAGTGGTGTCTAGGTTCCTATTAAGAGGGTTTTTTACAGGCTGGTGACAAAGATCATCACAACAGTAAATTAGATAAAATTACCCAAACTGGTCTACAGATAGCATTAAAACCTGATAGGGGTTTTAATATTTCACCGTGTAGTGCCCTACATTAGAACAGTTACATTTAGTTTTGGCTCTGCTGTACTCAGCTGAACAGCAATCTTTTTTAGGTCTGGTCTGGTATTCTCAAGCATTGTGATTGATTACTCCTGCCTTCCCCTGGAAGAAGCTACCAGAAATAGAGTACGAGGGTCATCCACTGGGTTCTGAATATTTATTTGACTTCAGCCAATCCCTGGGAGAGGGTGCCAAGAAGATGGCTGGAGAGAAGATCAATGTTTCGGAAGGTCTGTTCAGTTTTCGTGTCCTGGGGCTCTGCCCCTAGGAGGCAACCTGTGCTATTTAACCCCTTGCCGACCGCCGATCGGCAATTGACGGCGGCAAGGTGGCTCGTGAGCGCAAATCGCCGTCATATGACGGCGGCCGCGCTCACGAGCCTAGTGAGCGCGCGCGTGCGCTCACTGTGTTCGGGGAGGGCCAGGGAGCGGGTGCGGAGGCTTTGATTGCCGCCGGCTATCCGCGATGGCCCCCCCGAATGGAGGAACGGAGGTCCGTGTAAGTAAACACGGACCTCCGCTCTGTGTGAAGGGGGAAGGGCTGTGATCACAGCCTTCCTGTATACGAAGGCCGGCAGTTAACGGCTAGCCGCCAGCCGTTCCCCAATTTATCGTGTCCAACGGAGGATCCCCGTCTCGGGGTCCTGTGCTTTTGACTTGTCTGGAAGGCTTTGTAACTAGAAGAGAGGTCGGTAGAAGAACCGTGGGAGAGGGTCCCTAACCG
>BLSH010445724.1:1617595-1628490 GCA_018402905.1 Glandirana rugosa
CTTGGGTAGTAATTGTGATGCATCGTGATGCATCGCGGAATCAAATCAAATCGTTGACCTAATAATTGTAATCGAATCGAATCGTGAGACCAGTGAAGATGCACACCCCTAGTGTCTATACTGTTTAAAATCCAGTAATACACTGTCTCACCCTACTCTGCACATGCTCAGTTGCTCTCCAATTCAGGCATTTTTAGGCACTGCTGAGTTTGTAGACATCGCTCTCTCAGGGATCTCCACTTGCTTCTGAGTCCTGTGCCGAGCAGCTTGCCTCTTGCTATTATTTATTATTATTATACAGGATTTATATAGTGCCAACAGTTTGCACATCGCTTTACAACATGAGGGAAGACAGTACACTTACAAAACATTCAATAGAGGAGGGATCAGAGGGCTCTGCTTATTACAATCTAGAAGGGGGGGTCAAGTGATACAAAAGGTAATAATGGGGGATGATCTGATGGAGAAAATTAAAATACAGTTGTTAGGTGTGGGCAGAATAGGCTTTTCTGAAGTGAACAGTTTTCAGGGATCGCCAAAAGTGGATAAAGTTGAAGATAACTAGAGAGCAGGAGGTCTTGGGAGGAACGAAGAGAACGATTAGGTTGGTATTTTGAAACTAGGTTAGTGATGTAGATGGGGGACGAGTTGTGGATGGATTTGTAAGTAATTGCTAGTATTCTGAATTTAATTTGTTGGGTAAGTGTCAGCCAGTGGAGGGATTGGCAGAGAGGGGTAGCAGACGCTGAGCGGTTTGTAAGGTGGATGAGTCTGGCAGCAGCATTCATGATGGACTGAACGGGGGATAGCCTATTTAAAGGCAAGCCAATGAGGAGGGAGTTGCAGTAGTCAATGTGAGAGATAACCAGGGAGTGGATTAGGAGTTTTGTGGTGTCATTGGTTTGGAAGGGGCGTATTTTAGAGATGTTGAGGCAGAAAACTTTTGAAAGTGATTGAATGCGGGGCCATAAAGAGAGTTCAGAGTCCAGGACTACACCTAGAACCCTGGCGTGCGGAGATGGGTTGATGCTTGTGCCATTGATCTTGACAGGGAAGTTAGGGGAAGGGGCATGTGGGGGAGGAAATATTATAAGCTCTATTTTCGACAGGTTGAGTTTGAGGAAGTGGTGTGACATCCAGACTGATATGTCAGTCAGTAAATTAATGATACGTGAGGAGACTTATGGAGTGAGCTGAGGGGTAGAGAGATAGAGTTGGGTGTCGTCAGCATAGAAATGATATTGAAAGCCATGAGAGGCTATCAGCTGACCCAGGGAGGAGGTGTATATTGAGAATAGGAGCTATCTAAGCCAGTGTTTCTCAATTCCAGTCCTCAAGGTGCACCAACAGGTCATGTTTTCAGGATTTCCCTCAGATGAAATGGCTGTGGCAATTACTAAGACAGTGGAACTGATCAAATCACCTGTGCAAAATAATGTAGAGCCTGAAAACATCACCTGTTGGTGAGCCTTGAAGACTAGAATTGAGAAACACTGATTTAAACACAGAAGGCCATCTGCTGGGCACGGGTGCCATTTACAGAAATCTAAATGCCAACGGCATACTTTTTTAAAAATGTTTTTACATTTTTAACAGTTTCTATTCTGTAAGTTTTTTGATATATGCTATCATCAATAATAAATACTACACTATGAGATTTATTTTTGTTTTTGGTGATTTGGCTTGATGGGAGTTGCCGGATTCCTTGTCATTGTGGATTCCTAAAGAGAGAAAGCATTGTGGACCTATATTATCAGAATAGGTGTTTCTCTTATAATGAGCACATTTAACTGTTCTATTTTTATAGAAAGCAACATTATCTGGTGAGTTTGCATTCCCACCTAAGGTGGAGGTGACACATGGTGGATTCGTTTGGTGAAGGATCGTCCCAAGCATCCCTAGGATCACCAGATTTATGAACTTTCATATAACTATTGAATATTTGCTTTATATTTTATTCATGTTCACTCTGCACGAGTGTTTTTTTTATTATTTTTGTTACCTCCAGCATTTTTCTTGATTTTACCTTTACGGGTGTTTATTTGTTTATCTACACCCATTGCATGCAGATTTGTATATACTTGCTTGCAGGTTTAGGGTCTTTTGCCATTTAGAGAATGCTGTGAATTTTTTTGTCTAAATGTAAAGCGTTCTCTGATTAAACAAAGTGGACAACATGACATCATCACCCCGCCTCTCCACCTGCTCCAATCAGAGAATGTTTTGCATATATAGCTGACCTCCTGTGTTCTGAATGCACAGAGCAGCTACGTGCAGGAACCAGAAGCAAGTGGAGATCATCAGAGTAACAGTGTCTACTACAGTGATTTCCAATTTTCAGGGGCCATCGGCTAGATATGCTGTATGAATGGTCCAATGTAACTATGTGTGAAATACAGTATGCATACCTGGAGTACATTTATAAACGTGCAAAAAGATTGTGACTGCAGGCATAAATGCAGTCATAATTTCAAACACAGCCCCCTAGTTCACTAATGCTGGTGAGAATAGATAATGCCTACAAGCACCTTGAGCCACAGAGCCTGGCGAGCCAGGCTCTGTCCCACTTCCTGTAAGAAACAGGGTTGCAGTATTCTCTTTCAGAAACTGTAGAGCTCAGCAGTGTACAACATGGAATGGCAATGCTGAAATGTGCCTTGTATCATTGAAATTTCTGTTTACTGAAAGTTTAAAGGATATTCAACCCCAAGAATAAAAAATAATATGTTGAAGCTTACTAGTCTAAGAACATTTTCAGTCAGTACAGAAAAGACCTGTTGATTTTGCTGGAATGCATTGCCCTAGCCACTCGATGTGAGATGAACTGAAAGCATAAAAACAATGTTATCTGTCTTCCAATTGTTTTCTGTAACCTTCTAATCCCCCGTGTAATGAGATTAACTTTAGTAAAGCCTATTTGTAATTGAAATCAGAACAGCAGCCTGGGTGGCAATCATGGCCCTTCCATAAATACAGTGAAGGAGTGAGCATAGCCGCCCAGACACAGGAAACTCATATTTGCAGGATTTCCAGGTGAAAATAAAAGACAAAGGAGAATGGAAAAAGCCACCACATCTAAGGACTATTTTGGATGTAGATACTTAAAATCTGAGCAAATCTATGCTTTTGTTTGTTTATTGTAGTTTATTCATTTAATTATGGTTGTTAAAGGTAATAAAATGACAAACGTTTTGTCCATATGGCAGTCCAGTGTTTGTTAGTTATATGTTCCTTGCAATTGTGCACCATTGCAGCTTTTTTTCTTTGAGGATATAATGAGGACCACTGAGGTCTATCTAGCACTATGATGTAGTACTCCATAGCAAAGGCCAGAGGAAGGGTCAGCAAGCAGAATTTGCTTTTATGTGCCGTCTTCTAGATGTGCCCGCAGCTGCCATATGGTTTCTTCATTACTCAAATTAAGCATGGCACCTAACAAGGTAAAAGGTCATGTGGAAAAGCACCTTGCCCACTATACCACACGTATGTACATGTTCATTCCAAGCATAAATGTGAGAAAGATTCATGGATGTGAAGTAAACAGCTGCTGTGAAAAAGAATGCACTGTGCTTGTCACCTGTCATCTCGGGTCTAATTTAGGTCTTCTAGCCATCCCATGTACAAGAAGGGCTTTAGTACAAGAGGAGATGCAGTTTGGGCCAGCATATACAAACTAGTCACTGCTCTGTGAGTCAAAGTAGCATTTGGTTTGCAATCTTAGAGCTGAGGATTACACAGTCATTGGCTGGTAGGGATGGGCCCGATGTTCGAGTCGAACGTACGTTTGTTGGCGAATTACGAACATTATGGGGCATTCGCGGCAAATTCGAGCACCGCTGAATGCTCCATAATGCAGTGTGAGGCCGCGGGGAAACCTGCATGCTTTGACCAATCACAGCGCGCTCTGCAGAAAGAGCCATGATTGGCCAAAGGCAGGGTGCCTTTAGCCAATCATGGCTCAGGGGGCTAAGTCCACGCCCCACACTATATAAGGCCACCTATACAGCTACCGTATATAGTGTGTATAACGTCGAGATAGAGAGAGGTTAGGCAGTTTAGTTAGTGGCGTGTAGGCAGTGCATTATATAGATACAGTGTAGATAGAGTATATACAGTCAGTGCAGGCGGTGTGTAAGAATATATATACATATACGGTTTAACATATATATATATATATATATATATATATATATATATACAGCATATATATATACACCTCGGTGTAGGCTATATACAGTCACTGCAGGCACTGTAAGAATATATATATATACACACAGTATAGTATATATATATATATATATATACGCTGCATTCTGTGTAGACTATATACAGTGCATGCTCGGATAAGGGTCTGGCATTGATTTTAAGGGCAACTTCACACCAAAAGTTTTTTAAAAAATTGCGTGGAGGTCCCCCCCCAAAGTCCATACCAGACCCTTCAGGTCTGGTATGGATTTTAAGGGGAACCCCATACCAAAATTTAAAAAATGGTGAGTGGGTCCCCCCAAAGTCCATACCGGGCCCTTCAGTTTTGGTGTGGATTTTAAGGGGAACCCCGTGCCAAAATTTAAAATAAAAATGGTGTGGGGGTCTCCCCAAAATCCATACCAGACCCTTATCCGAGCATGCAGACTGGCAGGGCAGGAAAGGGGGGGGGGGGGTGAGAACCCCCCTTCTGAACTGTACCAGGCCACATTTCCAGAACATGAGGAGGGTGCTTTGGGGTCCCTCCAAAGTACCTTGTCTCCATGTTGAAGGGGAGAACGGCCCCTTCCCCACAACCCTTGCCAGTGGTTGTGGGGGTCTGCAGGCAGGGGGGCTTATCGGAATCTGGAAGCCCCCTTTAATAAGGGGGCCCCCAGATCCTGCCCCCCATGTGAATGAGTAGGGGGTACCCCTACTCATTCACCAAAAACGTGTAAAAAAAGAAAAAACCACAGGAGACAATTCGGGACAAGTCCTTTATTAAAAAGAAATAAAGTGTCCCACGATGTACATCCACGTCAATCACGGTGCGCGACAGACAAAGAAAAAAAATCCCCGAAAAGGCTCGTCCTTGATGGGAGGCTCCCGCCTACTGCTGTCTTTTTCCATTTGACAGCTCTTATAAAGGCTAGGGTGGGGCCACCTGGTGATGTAATCCGGTGAACCCGCCCCTTATAACGTCATGTGATGTCAGAGGGCGCAGGGTCACTCAGTTATGTCACCGGGTGACCCCGTCCTTGAGTATAAATAAACTGTTTCATTTTTTTTTCTTTCTTATTTTTTATGTCGTCGCGTGCCGTGATTGATGATGGATTACATCGGGGGGCACTTTTTTAAAATAAAGAACTTGTCCCTAATTGTCTCTTGTGTTTTTTTCTTTTTTGACACTTTTTCGGTGAATGGGTCGGGGTACAATGTACCCGATACCCATTCACATTGGGGGGGTCGGGATCTTGGGGCCCCCTTGTTAAACCCCCCACCTGCACACCCCAACTACCACAGCCCAGGATTGTCGGGAAGAGGCTCTTGTCCCCATCAACATGGGATGGGGGGTGCAGAGCCCCCCCTGCCCCAAAGCACTCACGCCCCCATGTTGAGGGCATGTAGCCTGGTACGGGTCAGGAGGGGGGGCACTCGCTAGGTTGCCTGCTCGGATAAGGGTCTGGTAAAGGGGCCCTCATATCAAATTTTTTTCTAATTTTGGCGTGAAGTTCTCCTTAAAATCCATACCAGACACAAAGAGCCTGGTATGGACTGGGGGGACCCCGCACAATTTTTTTCAGTGATTTTTATCTATATTGCCAGGAGCAGGCAATGCATTACAGCCACGGGTGATTTTAAATGACAATTTTTCCTTTAGAAATGTAATTTTGCGGCAGCACTGTTCTAAACATCACACAGATGTGCTACTTTATAGGCAGACTAAGGGGACCCCCCCCAGGCACAATATTTAAAGGAATATTTCATTTTTATTTTTTCACTTTAATCATTATTAAAATCACTGCTCCTGAAAAAATGATTGATTTAAAAACTTTTTTTTGCATTGATACATGTCCACTAGGGCAGCACCAGGGTCCCCATACACTTTTATGTCAATAACTTGCATATAAGCCTTTAAAATTAGCACTTTTTCATGTTCGGGTCCCATAGACTTTAATAGGGTTCAAACGTTTGCACACATTCATTGCCTGTTTGCATGTTCTGGTGTGAACCGAACCAGGGGGTGTTCGGCCCAACCCCATTGGCTGGCCTCTGTATGATGCTAACAAGATCAGAAATTATAGATACCCAAGGAATCTAGAATTGACAGCCTCCCCACTCTGCCAGTAACTTAGTTCTAGGTGTATAGATCCAAAGTGGGTACACAACAAGCACCAAGTACATTACTTCACCAACAAAAGTCATAAAATGTGCAGGGACAGCAACCTAGCTTCCAAACACCCTTCATTTGAAGGAGATGTCCCTTTTTGAGAAAAATAAATCACTCTGTCATATATTCCTCCTTACATGGACCCCTTAAAAGAATAAGTTCACCTTTGCGGCCCGACATCCTTTGCATTTCTCAATTAACTACCACGGCGCTGTGGAGCACCATGGTAGTTAACTGATTCTTCCTGTCAGATCGTATCTGCTTGCTCAAATGGGATGTATGGGCACACAGATACACCGACAGATCTTCAGGAGAGCTGCGTGGCACCAGCAATCTGCTGATCACTGGTGTGATGCTTTACAGACTCTAAAAAATAAATAAATGCACATTTCTTACCTGCAAAAAAGTGCATTTATTATTTTTTTCTAAAAAGTTAACTGATCCTTTATAATGTTATACTTACCTGCTCTGTGCAGTGGTTGTGCACAGAGCAGCCCAGATCCTCCTCTTCTCGGGTCCCCCGCTGGCGCTCCAGGCCCCTCCCTCCTGGAGCACCTAAACAGGCTCACTCCCCTCTCCTGGTTGGCTCACTAGCTGTGAATGACAGCAGCGGGAGCCAGTGGCTGAGGAGTGAGAGAGCCAAGGTTCCAGTGCACATTACTTGATCAAGATGGGGCTCAGGTAAGTATCGGGGGTGCTGGGGGGGGGGCTGCTGCACACAGAAGATTTTTCAGCTTCATGCATTCTGTGCATGAAGTTAAAAAACCTTCAGCCTTTGGAACCACTTTAACGTTTGTTGAGAACAAGAAACAATCCCCTTCTGTGTGATTTTTGTACATTGCAAAGGTTTTAACAAAGTTTGTAACAGAGCTGTAGCTCTACACCCCGAAGGAGCCACTTGGTAATTTGGGTTCTCTGTTCTGCGTCTGGACTCCAAGAACAGTCTCAGCCCCTCTGACATGCCTGGTTGGATGAAAGTTACTGCAAGCACTTATGAGAACATGGGTATAGATACCTTTAACTCATCTGTGAATTAGCACCAGGAAACAGACACAAAACTGTTTAGTGGAAAATAAACGCTATGTATTTGTACTGGATAAAATAAATGGTGTTTTGAGCATAACTGAACACACAGAAGGTAGATTCAGGCAGTCTACTAGATAGTATAATTGCTACTAACTCATGAGTCAGCAAAGTCTGAGGTACCTCTTAGCATAAGCAATAAGTAAAGGTCAATGTGTAGCAGCTGTATAGCAGCAGTCTTTACTCCTAACTCTTTAGCCGGCTAGTGTTGGGGCTCAATGATACCATAGGTGCACTTGAGAATAATCCCAGTCAAGCCTGCAGGCAGCATTGATGCTGCTAGATAGCTGTATGGTCATTTCCTAAATGGCTCAGTCTGTCTAGCAGCAGATAGTAAATCTCAACTGCAGCAGCTCACCAGTCCCAGTGATATTACCGCTCACCATCCAAAAAAAGGGTAGACTCGATGGACCGCTTGGTCTTTTTTCTGCCGCCACTTCTATGTTTCTAAAATTACAGGGGCTTCAGATTGAGATGGAAATGTTATTTTAATAACATTAAATCACAAATGGTTTATTAGGCAATGTGATATGATATATACAATATATATATATATACATATATATATATATATATATATACTGTTAGGCAGAATTTGGAACTTAACTTCAGCAAAACCTTTATCTTGTAAGACTTGGAAATGGTTTGGGGGTTTGGGTTTTTTGTCTTTTTGTATGGCCCCACTTAGGAGATATCTCCGTACTTCTCAGCCTGGTAAGCTCTGACACCAGACCAGGAAATGAGGGGGAGATACATGTAAACATCTCAGGTCATTGTAGATCCAACCCTCAGTCTTTAATTTGACCCTAAAGCAAGCTCAGACAGTCAATGTTCGTGCTAATCCCTTGCTGAATTCACTCAGCTCTGTTGCCTGTCACTTCCTCAGCCATACCAGTGGCAATGGAGCCCCTATGTACAAGATGTACAACATCTCCAGAACTGGACCCAGTATTCTAAATTAGATATAACTAATGATTTATATAGGAGGCCCTGATTCCCATAGATCTTTAATTAGACCTCATTTAGAATATTGTCCAGTTCTGGAGACCTCACTTACAAAAGGATATTGATAAAATAGAACAAGTCCAAAATTGGGCAACAAAAATTGTGAAAGTTCTGTGGGATAAAACATGTAGCACCCTTCTAGTTAGGTGCTAGCTAGATTAGGTAAATGTAGTTCTTTGGTTCCTCTGAAATTAGTGGAACTGCTTGTGATTGCTCTGGTCTGCTCTGAGTTTCACAGGCTATGGGGTTGACTGCTTCCCCCTACCTCCTGGATAGTTCTGTAAAGTAGTGAGCTGGGAGAGTCAAATCTACTGTCTGAATATTTACATAGGTGGCACCAGCCAACCCCTGGGGGAGGGTACCCAGTAGGTGGCTGGGAGGGAGCAAAAACATCTTAAGGCCTGGAGCAGAGGGGTTCTTGTACAAGAGGAGAGGTTCCCAAAGTGAAAGGCTGCTGCCCTTCTAGGCAGCCCAGCTCAAGATTCTGCTTGTGTTCATTAAGGTTCCAGCTGTGGCAGAGCTGGGGGTCCTATTCTGCTACAATTCTCTGTAGCTAAGGCATCAGGTCTGGAAGATTCAATGGGGGAATTGTCTGCCTGAAGCTGGAGGGAGGCATCCAGGTACCTGAGGACACTATGAGTACAGACTCGAGTAAGGCCTCTTGCACACTGCAGCTTGAAAAAGCTCAGTTCAGTTTTTGTTTATGTTTTTACTGAGCTAAAATACAGCCCATTCATTGTAATGTGCTTATGCACACATGTGCGTAAACAAGCGCTGTGCATTCTTCAGTAAAAAAAAAATAAAAAAATAGAAAACTCTACTTTTTTGGTCAGTAATTTACGAATACGCACAAATGTGCGCAAATGCCCATTTACTTATTGTGCAGAATGAGAACGTGAGAATACATTTCTGCGCATTAGCGCAAAAATGTGTGGGTGCGCGCGAATACATATGCTCGTAATTACGAGCAAATACATGCAAAAAAAGTCTGAAAAAGAAGATGCTCAAACAGGAGTATCATGTGCAAGAGGCCTAAAGGATCCTGGGACCTCTTTTGCATTAATACTACAGCTTGTCTGGCCTGGAACATTGCTCATGTAGCACTGTCCCCGTAGGGCTTGCTGTGTGTTGACTTCCTGGGCCTCCCTCCGATTGCCTTGCAAACAGTTACTAGGGGATATTCACACATTCATCCTTACTCCCATTGGCTAGTTACTCAATAAACAGTCCAGGGTATTTGGTATTGTATTTATTGTTGGCACTCTGATGGGAGAAGGGAATAGTGGGATATTCCAACTGAAACTATTTACAGGTGAGGAAAACTCTCACTAGGCCTCACCAGATTACTTGTGAATGCAGACTCTCTGCTGAACCATACTGCCACTTGTTTGGAAGAAATAAGTCAGTTTGGCTCACTCTAGCAGCAGACTTGATGCAACTAGCATCCCCTTGACTGACACCCGTGCACTGACTCTTCTAGCTGAAGGGATGGCCCTCATAGGACAAGCCGCATAACACAGATCTATACTCACTTTAGACAGATTCAGATCCTTTCCAGTGTCTCCCTTCCAGTCAGCTCTGAAGGATATCTGGGTTCAGCTCCTCTCTAACTTCAGGCCCTCAGGTCAACTACCCAAGGCCGCATGGCAGCTTCTACAGAGAAGGGGCAGCCACCCCCTCCGTCTGGGGACCCCATTCTCCAACCGAAGACCCCAAGCATTTATACAGTTACCCAGCATGCACTGAAACACTTTCCTCTGCCAATAGCTATGGCTGTAACAATGCCTATGCTCTCACTTGTCAGGTTTCCTCCCACTGTCCAATATTCCCCCTATTGAACCAGTGTGAAACATTCAGACAGCATGAGCCACACCTAAGCACCATGAGCAGACCCTATCTATGGATCCTGCTTCCTAGTAGGCAGAGAGCACTCTACATTTACCTAGCAATCTTCCTGGTAAGCAAAAAGACCCAAAAACTATACTCTCTCTTCTAGTACCTATCTAGGATGGTGCTACACTTATGATGTTCTAGCGCTGTCCATTCCAAGGGACTGCTCTAGGAAGTAACCACAAAAATAAAAAAATACCTCTCATTACTGTTTGGCGTTTTGCAGTATCCCACAGCCCTAATCACCATCCAAGTTCCTCAGCAGTAAACTTTGAAAAAGGTAACCCCTAGACTGTTTACTGAGCTAGAAGTGTAAATGTTGCTGTTTGCCTAGCTGCTGTTACACTAGTGAGAAAAGAACCTGGGACAACTCAGCGACCCTTTCAGGGGTAAGCACTACAAACTTATCAGGAGATTCTTCAGGCAGTTATTATGTGAAAACTGGAGGAAAGAAGGGAAAGGGCAGACATGATTGAAACCTTAATATGCATTAAGGGTGTGAATAAGGTTATGGAGGGCAGTATTTTAAATATGAAAATAAGATCACATGCACGACATAAAA
>BLSH010445724.1:1685870-1698331 GCA_018402905.1 Glandirana rugosa
AGTAAGTTACCTGGCACTTTGTTGACATTTGTGACCGGCTGTGATTGGACACAGCCGGTCACGTGGTAAAGAGCCAATTTCATTGGCTCTTTACCCTGATCGGGGTTGGGCATTGTCCGAGGGACAAGCCGCAACCCCGATCGCCGCGCTGCGCGCCCCCCAGGGGCGCGCACGAGCGGCGCGCACGGCCACAGTCAGCGCCATAGGAAATGACCGGCTGTGATAGGACACAGCCGGTCACGAGGTAAAGAGCCAAATTTATTGGCTCTTTACCCCGATCGGGGATGGGCTGAGTCCCGAAGGACTCGCCCGATCCCCGATCGCCGCGATGCGGGCCCCTGGGGGCCCGCAGAGCGGCGAATACCGCAGGACGTTATATTACGTCCTGTTAGGATGGGGAGTCCACCTTGCCGGCGTATTTTTACAATACGCCGGTAAGGAAGTGGTTAAAGACCTTGCGCTCCTCCACCTTCCGTTTGAGGATCCCCCACAGATGCTCAATAGGGTTTAGGTCTGGAAACATGCTTGACCAGTCCATCACCTTTACCCTCAGCTCCTTTAGCAAGGCCATGGTCTTCTTGGAGGTGTGTTTGGGGTCGTTATTATGTTGGAATACTGCCCTGCAGCCCAGTCTCCGAAGGGAGGGGATCATGCTCTGCAGCCCCAGACCATGACACTCCCACAACCATGCTTGACTGTGTGCAAGACACACTTGTACTCCTCACCTGGTTGCCGCCACACACGCTTGACAGCATCTGAACTAAATAAGTTTATCTTGGTCTCATCAGACCACAGGACATTGTTCCAGTAATCCCTGTCCTTAGTCTGCTTGTCTTCAGCAATCTGTTTGCAGGCTTTCTTGTGCATGATCTTTAACCAGTTCCACATTGCCTACCTTCTATTTACGGCGGCAGTGTGGACGCTGGGCGTGAATTGCCGTAAAAAGACGGCGATCTGCGAATGGCCGCTAGGGGGCACACGCGCGCGCCGCACTCCTGAGGAGTGTGCCCGCGTCTCGGGCGGACCCGATGAGCGGCCACAGGCAAAGAACGGGGAACCGCTTATGTAAACACGGCAGTTCCCCATTCCAACAGTGCGGGTATGGATGATCTACTGATCCCTGTCACTGGGATCAGTTAGATCACTCATGCCCATGGTAGCCCAACCCCCCCCCCCCCCACAGTTAGAACACACCCAGGGAACATAGTTAACCCCTTCACTACACCCTGCAGATTAACCCCTTCACTGCCAATGGCATTTGTACAGTAATCAGTGGACATTTACATTTCTGATCGCTGTATAAATGTCAATGGTCCCAAAAAAGTGTCAAAAATGTCCGACATGTCCGCTGCAATATCGCAGTACTGCTAAAAATCGCAGATCGCCGCCATTACTAGTAAAAAATAAGAAAAATAAAAACCCCAGAAATTAATTCTCACCATCCGTAAACGCGGCCACTTTTGCGCAAACCAATCAATAAAAGGCAATTGCAATTTTTTTATCACAAATATGAGGAAGAATATAAATCGGACAAAACCGGTGAAAAAAAAAAAAATTATATTTTTTTTTTGGATTTGTATTTTAGCAAAAAGTAAGAAATTTGGGGGTTTTTTTGCAAAATGATCGCTCTTCTTTTGTTTATAGCGGTGATCAGAAATGACACAGAGGTGGTCAAATACCACCTAAAGAAAGCTCTATTTGTGGGAAAAAAGGACGCAAATTTTGTTTGGGTACAACATCGCACGACCACGCAATTGTCATTTAAAGCGACGCAGTGCCGAAGCGCAAAAAGTGCTCTGGTCCTAAACTGGGAAATTCTTCCGGGGTGAAGTGGTTAAAAGAGGCTTCCTTCTCAGACGACAGCCATGCAGACCAATTTGATGCAGTATGAGGTGTATGGTCTGAGCACTGACAGACTGATCCCCCCCACCCCTTCAAACTCTGCAACAATGCTGGCAGCACTCATACATAGTGTGATTTCTTGCCTTATAAATGTTGGGGATTTATTCAAAATTGAAGGCATACTGAACCAGCATGGCTACCACAGCATCTTGCAGCGCCATGCTATTCCATCCGGTTTGCGTTTAGTTGGATCATCATTTATTTTTCAACAGGACAATGACCCCAAACACACCTCCAGGCTGTGTAAGGGCTATTTGACCAAGAAGGAGAGTGATGGGGTGCTGCGCCAGATGACCTGGCCTCCACAGTCACCGGACCTGAACCCAATCAAGATGGTTTGGGGTGAGCTGGACCGCAGAGTGAAGGCAAAAGGGCCAACAAGTGCTAAGCATCTCTGGGAACTCCTTCAAGACTGTTGGAAGACCATTTCAGGTGACTACCTCTTGAAGCTCATCAATAGAATGCCAAGAGTGTGCAAAGCAGTAATCAAAGCAAAAGGTGGCTACTTTGAAGAACCTAGAATATGACATATTTTCAGTTGTTTCACACTTTTTTGTTATGTAGATAATTCCACATGTGTTAATTCATAGTTTTGATGCCTTAGTGCGAATCTACAATTTTCATAATCATGAAAATAAAGAAAACTCTTTGAATGAGAAGGTGTGTCCAAACTTTTGGTCTGTACTGTATATACAGTCTAATATGTATATATATATATAGTGCCTTGCGAAAGTATTCGGCCCCCTTGAACTTTGCGACCTTTTGCCACATTTCAGGCTTCAAACATAAAGATATAAAACTGTAATTTTTTGTGAAGAATCGACAAGTGGGACACAATCATGAAGTGGAACGAAATTTATTGGATATTTCAAACTTTTTTAACAAATAAAAAACTGTAAAATTGGGCGTCCAAAATTATTCAGCCCCTTTACTTTCAGTGCAGCAAACTCTCTCCAGAAGTTCAGTGAGGATCTCTGAATGATCCAATATTGACCTCAATGACTAATGATGATAAAATAGAATCCACCTGTGTGTAATCAAGTCTCCGTATAAATGCACCTGCACTGTCAGTCTCAGAGGTCCGTTTAAAGCACAGAGAGCATCATGAAGAACAAGGAACACACCAGGCAGGTCCGAGATACTGTTGTGGAGAAGTTTAAAGCCGGATTTGGATACAAAAATATTTCCCAGGCTTTAAACATCCCAAGGAGCACTGTGCAAGCGATAATATTGAAATGGAAGGAGTATCAGACCGCTGCAAATCTACCAAGACCTGGCCGTCCCTCTAAACTTTCAGCTCATACAAGGAGAAGACTGATCAGAGATGCAGCCAAGAGGCCCATGATCACTCTGGATGAACTGCAGAGATCTACAGCTGAGGTGGGAGACTCTGTCCATAGGACAACAATCAGTCGTATACTGCACAAATCTGCCCGTTATGGAAAAGTGGCAAGAAGAAAGCCATTTCTTAAAAGATATCCATAAAAAGTGTTGTTTAAAGTTTGCCACAAGCCACCTGGGAGACACCCCAAACATGTGGAAGAAGGTGAAACCAAAATCGAACTTTTTGGCAACAATGCAAAACGTTATGTTTGGCGTAAAAGCAACACAGCTCATCACCCTGAACACACCATCCCCACTGTGAAACATGGTGGTGGCAGCATCATGGTTTGGGCCTGCTTTTCTTCAGCAGGGACAGGGAAGATGGTTAAAATTGATGGGAAGATGGATGGAGCCAAATACAGGACCATTCTGGAAAGAAACCTGATGGAGTCTGCAAAAGACCTGAGACTGGGACGGAGATTTGTCTTCCAACAAGACAATGATCCAAAACATAAAGCAAAATCTACAATGGAATGGTTCACAAATAAACATATCCAGGTGTTAGAATGGCCAAGTCAAAGTCCAGACCTGAATCCAATCGAGAATCTGTGGAAAGAACTGAAAACTGCTGTTCACAAACGCTCTCCATCCAACCTCACTGAGCTCGAGCTGTTTTGCAAGGAGGAATGGGCAAAAATTTTAGTCTCTCGATGTGCAAAACTGATAGAGACATACCCCAAGCGACTTACAGCTGCAATCGCAGCAAAAGGTGGCGCTACAAAGTATTAACTTAAGGGGGCTGAATAATTTTGCACGCCCAATTTTTCAGTTTTTTATTTGTTAAAAAAGTTTGAAATATCCAATAAATTTCGTTCCACTTAATGATTGTGTCCCACTTGTTGTTGATTCTTCACAAAAAATTACAGTTTTATATCTTTATGTTTGAAGCCTGAAATGTGGCAAAAGGTCGCAAAGTTCAAGGGGGCCGAATACTTTCGCAAGGCACTGTATATATATATACATATACACTGCATTTAGTGTAGACTATATAGACAGTGCATTCAGTGGTGTACAGTATAGGGCATCACCAACACCCAAGACCCAATTTTTCAGCACCTGTTTGATTGGGGCATGTAATTACAAGTTTTGAAATAATTGTTTACAGCAGGGCCGATTCCTGTGCCCAACAAGAGTAACTGTGAGGGGTTATAGTTTTCATGCACCACCAACACCCAAGGCCTGATTTTTATGCACCTGTTTGAATGGGGCATGTAATTACAATTTTTAGAATAATTATTTACAGCAGTGTCAATTCCTGCGCCCAACAAGAGTAACTGTGAGGGGTTACAGTGTTCAGGCACCACCAACACCCAAGGCCCAATTTTTCTGCACCTGTTTGACTGGGGCATGTAATTACAATTTTTAAAATAATTAAAGCAATTGATTACAGCAGGGCCTGTTCCTGCGCCCAACAAGAGTAACTGTGAAGGGTTACAGCGTTCTGCTACCACCAACACCCAAGGCCCAATTTTTCTGCACCTGTTTGACTGGGGCATGTCATTACAATTTTTAAAATAATTGATTACAGCAGGGCCTGTTCCTGCGCCCAACAAGAGTAACTGTAAAAGGTTACAGCGTTCTGGTACCACCAACACCCAAGGCCCAATTTTTCTGCACCTGTTTGACTGGGGCATGTAATTACAATTTTATATAGTCCAGTCCCCGTAGTATATATAATACAGTTCAGAGTATATAGTGCAGTCCGCATAGTATATATAGCAGTTCAGAGTATATAGTGCAGTCCATATAGTATATATATATATCAGTTCAGAGTATATATTGCAGTCCACATAGTTTACTGTACTGTTCAAAGTATATAGTGCAGTATGCATAGTGTATATAATGCAGTTCACAGTATATAGTGCAGCCTGCATAGTATATACAGTATATATCATTTCAGAGTATATAGTGCTGTCCGCATAATATATATATTGCAGTTCACAGTATATAGTGCAGTCTGTATAGTATATATATATATATATCAGTTCAGAGTATATAGTGCAGTGCAGAGTATATAGTGCAGTCATTGTAGTATATATAATACAATGGACAATATATAGTACAGTCAGTGTAGTATAAAAACGACAGGAGAAAGTTTTAGGCAATTCCTTTGTTTAAGAAAATAAAGTGTCCCACGATGTACATCCATCGTCAATCATGGCACAGACGAACAAAAGAATGAAAAAGACAGAAAAACGCATCTGCCACTTTCAGAGGGGACTCGCCAAATGGGCTGTCTTTGGTTTGACAGCTCTTATATAGGAAATGGCAGGGATATCCAGTGACATTTTTAAAGGGGGCTTCCAGATTCCGATAAGCTCCCCACCCGCAGACCCCCACAACCACAGCCCAGGGTTGTCGGGAAGAGGCCCTTGTCCCCATCAACAAGGTGCTTTGGGGTGGGGGGCAGAGCCCCCCCTGCCCCAAAGCCCCTATACTCCCCATGTTGAGGGCATGTAGCCTGGTACAGTTCAGGAGGGGGGCGCTTGCTCGTCCCCCCTATCCTGGCTGGCCAGGTTGCATGCTCGGATAAGGGCCTGGTTTGGATTTTATGGGGGACCCCACGTCAGATATTTTTTAAAATTTTGGTGTGGGGTTCCCCTTAAAATCCAAACCAGACCCGAAGGGCCTGGTATGGACTGGGGGGGGGGGGGGCCCTACGCACATTTTTTCAGTGATTTTTTAGTATATTGCCAGAAGTCAGCAATACATTACAGCCGCGATAATAAATGACAATTTTCCTTCACAAATGTAATTTTGCTCTGGCTGTGTTCTAAACATCACAGAGGTAGATATGGAGTAGCTGACTCCTAGGAACTCCCTCCACCCATTAAGATGGAAAGTGGACGTTGAAAGGAAGGGGTTACTGTATCCTTGGCTACCTCTTTGACCTCGGACAGGCACCTCAGTGACCAGCAGACATCTCTGGAAACAACCCCATGAACAATGAACAAACACACGTACTCAGCACAGTTATCAGGAAATTGTCTGTATTCTTGTACTCTATGGCGTCTTTTTATAAGAAAATGCACGTCACACAGAATAATCGAGAATTTACACATGCGTTGGATAAAAAATGACACAGCATAAAAATAAGCAGTTATAACCGGTTTAGGCTCGTTTAGACTGAATCTTGCTCCTCACTCATTCCTACATTGATGATTGCTTAACCTTTGTCCTACAAAGGAAGGCACAAGAGAACTGATACAATTCAAGCATACTATGAGAGTACATCATAGAGTTCTATGCACACAAAAAGGAAGTAGTGAAGCACTCATACCTATCCTTACAATCCCCGCTTAAGTCATAAACATGACTTATTCTATGGTTCACATTCAGGGTTCATCTTTTTACATTACCTCGTCTATTTTTCTCCTTCTGTTATTCTAGATATAACATGTAACTATGGTGTGGTGCATTCTTGGTACTAGTACATTTAGCTACACACCTCATAAGTAGTTTGCTGGACACATGGGTCAGGAGGATGACTAAGGCTACGGTTATAATCAGAAGAATAAGATCTTTTAACCAAGAAAAAATTCCCCCCATCCTGAAAAGGGGTTCCATCCTTCTTTCCCAACACTTCTAGCCTTCTCCATGAGCCCATCTACTTCCCTACGATGCTGATCTATGACCTCATAGTAGTCTGGGACCTTCAAGGAGGTGTTATGTATCCAGGTGCAACATTCATAATCCATTGTCATCTCACACAACCCAGTCAGGGCAGCACTCATACTCTCAATGGCTAAATCATGCATTTCTAGATGTTTTCTAATAGCTCTTACCTCTATATTCAAAAATTTTATGTCCTTGGAATTAGTCTGCATTATGTCTATCTATAAGGTTAGTATAATTATTTAGCCTATCCATAAGGGCTATACCCCATCCTGTCCAGGAAGGGAACTATGCCCAGGCCTTATCATCTATTGAAAACATATCCATGTTACGTCTGGGTCTCATGACGAATGGGTATTTAGGGTGTTCGTCCGCTTGCAATAGGTGCTGGTTCTGATGTATGGCTGTCATTACTGGAACAAGCTGGGCCAAATAGCACCAACCCTGCATCCTTAAAGGGATCCATGGGTAACAGATCTTGCCACAGCATATATACGTATTGTTTCCAAAAGAGCAGGGTCGCCTACCTAAAATCCTCTGCACAGTCATTGAATGTCCAGCTAATATCAGGGTCGCTAAAATCTTTCTAAAACTAGAGTTTCCTAGCATGAGGTCAGTGAGTGTGTCATTTAACTCTATATCTTTGGTCTGATAGGCTGATAAATGTTGAGCCATCAGGTCTGAAGAGCTTAATGAAAAATTAAGTCTGGTTTGTCCACAAAATTCCTGTCCTTTGGATGATACATTACCTATTCTAAAATACCAGTCAGGGGGATATGCCCTACCTACAGTGTGGAATGGCACTGAGGTGTTCTCATAAACCTTACTCACGTTGGTTCGTATTAAGGGGGGGGGGGGGTCCCGTTAAGCATAGGGGTTATATTCAAAGGAATAGCCAGTAAGGGTATTCTAGCAGTTCCGGGGTGAAGTTTACTATAGATCCAACATTTCTCAAAACCTGACTTTTTGGCATATGCATATTTAAGCTTCAACAAGAGCGTTTTTCCTGAATAAGAGTCACTGACAGCCCTATCGGCTTCTGTCTCTCATCTGTTTCTTTTGTGAGTTTCATTGTGTATTATAGTGGAGTATTCTCCACATATTGGCCTTATAAGGCCCAAATCCTCAGGGTGGTATATGCAATTAGTCACTATCAAAACTGGGAGGAAGACCAACAGAAGGAGGGCCATTAGGAGGCACAAGGCCTTCCCAGAAGTCTGTGGTGAAATAAGCAAGGTCATCTTTTTCAGAGACTTTTCCACCTGTTTCACTCTATGTTCGAGGACTTATACCACCTGCTTCGTCTTCCTTATCTTTCTCTTGCTTCTCAGGTGTTTGGTTCACCCTCTTCACATGGTTGGCATGGACCCAACTAGGGGACTCCTCGGTGAGGATAGCTGTTCTGGTGATGGCTACCACTCTCATGACTGGTCCAAATGGGGGTTCCTGTGGCTTCTATCCCTTGGGCAACCTCTGAATCACGACTTGATCCCCAACCTGGAAAGGGTGTATTGGTACCTGTGAAGAACAAGGAGAGGTGCGAGCAACACGTCTTTCGATTTTATCAGGCGTCTCAATTAGTTTTCTAACATATTCTTCTTGTACCAATTCTAAGTCTCCCTTCTCTATGTTTAGCCCAGGGGGTGGGGAATGACCTGCCCATTAGGACCTCAAAAGGTGACAATCCTGTGGTTTTGGAAGGATTCATTCTTACCTCAGCCAGTACTGCAGGAAGAACCTTCTTCTAATGCGAGTATGTCCCTCCTGTGCCCTTTCTAATCTTATCCTTAATAGTCCTATTCATCCTTTCCACTATACCCAAACTTTGGGGTTGATAAGGTATGTGAAACTTCCAGTCAATTTTAAGAGTCCTTACCAGATCTTGGCAGACCTTGGCCACAAATGCAGGGCCATTGTCTGAGTTAATCTGGAGTGGACATCCCCACCTGGGAATAATCTCTTGTGTAAGAATTTTTACAACTGTTTGGGCATCTTCTCTTGTGGTTACAAAGACCTCAGGTCATCGTGAAAACATATCCACGATCACCAAAAGGTACTCCTGTCTCTTACCCACCTTTGGCATATGTGTAAAGTATATCTGTAGGTGAGTGATCAGGTGTTCATGTTTTGCCCTTTGTGGGTTGTTGGGGTTGTGCCTGATACATGTGATGCGTCTGGAGACATATGCCTTGACAAGGGAGGGGAGGCCTGGAATATATTCACATGTAGTCTGGCATCCTCTATGTTCCACCCCATGGTACTGTGAAATAAAGAGGAATGCATGGTCTCCCCTCTTGGCAGATAAGTCCAGAATTAGGACTTATCTGCACACCTGTGTTGCTCCAATCTCGTATATCTGTGTCCGTGGTATATGCCTGTAAGTCTTGCAATGTCTGGTCTAGAAGTGGCATTTCTAGCGTGAGCAATGGCATTTAGGTGGTTGCATTTTGAGTGGATGCAGCTTCCTTTGTTGCTCTATCTGCTAGGGCATTTCCTTTGGCTATATCAGTCTGCTGGCCTGTGTGTGCCCTGCAATGTAAAATGGCAATGGACCTTGGTAGCTGTATAGCTTTTATTAGTTCTTTAAAATATGTACATCTTGTCCTTCAAAAAGCTGGCAAGCTCTTGTGAGGGCTATCAGTTCTGCAGCCAGGACTGACTGGTAAGGAATTGATTTTTCCTCTAGAATTTTGTCTGGTAATTGTACAATAGCATATCCTGCATGATATGTGTTGTCATTGGGCCTTGAACAAGAGCCATCCACAAACACATTCTGTGCATCTGGAAAGGCCACAGAAGACATGTCCTGTCATGGGGACGTGTCCTGATGGATGAGATCCAAACAATCATGTTGTGGGACAATCTCATCCTGTTCTCCTTTTAACCAATTCAGCCCCGGAATAATTTCCCAGGTTAGGACCAGAGCACTTTTTGCGATTCGGCACTGCGTCGCTTTAACTGACAATTGCGCGGTCGTACGACGTTGTACCCAAACTAAATTTGTGTCCTTTTTTCCTACAAATAGAGCTTTCTTTTGGTGATATTTGATTGCCTCTGCGTCATTTCTGATCACCGCTATAAACAAAAGAAGAGCGACCATTTTGCAAAAAAAACCAAATTTCTTACTTTTTGCTAAAATACAAATCCAAAAAAATATATATAAAACAAACATTTTTTTTCATCGGTTTTGGCCAATTTATATTCTTCCTCATATCTGTGGTAAAAAAAATCGCAATCAGCATTTATTGATTGGTTTGCGCAAAAGTGGGCGCGTTTACGAATGGTGAGAATTAATTTCTGCGGTTTTTATTAATTTTTTTTTTTTACTAGTAATGGCGGCGATCTGCGATTTTTAGCAGTACTGCGATATTGCAGGGGACATGTCGGACATTCTTGACACTTTTTTGGAACCAATGACATTTATACAGCGATCAGAAATTTAAATGTCCACTGATTACTGTATAAATGTCATTGGCAGTGAAGGGGTTAACCTGCAGGGGGAGATCTAAGGGTTAACTATGTTCCCTGGGTGTGTTCTAACTGTGGGGGGTTGGGCTACCATGGGCATGAGAGATCTAACTGATCCCAGAGACAGGGATCAGTAGATCTCCCATGCCCCCACTAACAGACCGTGTTTACATCGGCGGTTCCCTGTTCTTTGCCTGTGGCCGCTCATCGCGGCTCGCCGGTGGACATCAGGTCCGCCCGAGCCGCGGGCACACTCCTCAGGAGTGCGGCACGTGCGCGCCCCCTAGCGGCCACTTGCAGGTCGCCGCTTTTTTACGGCGATTCGCGCCCAGCGTCCACACTGTCGCCATAAATAGACGGTGGGCAGTGTGGAACTGGTTAACCCTGACAAAACATTGAGGATTGGGGCTGGACCTGAGGTAGGAGAAGCATATTTCATATTTAGCTTAGGGTTGGAGAGCAGTATAACCTTATAACCACTAAGCCTTTGGGCCAACATATGTTGGGTGTGTAAAGTGGTATCCTGCCCCAGAGTGAATGATGTAGCCATTTCCACCACCATCGCACAGGATGGTAAAGCTCTGAGACACGCAGGCATGCCTTGAACCTGTACTGGAACCATCTTTGAGAAAAAAGCAACAGGGCGGAGCTTGCCTCCATGTTCCTGAGCTAGGACTCTTGTCATCGTTTTACAGTTGTCCCTGGCAAATCATCTTGCCATAATCAGGCAGGTCTGGACTAGGAGCCGTTACCATAGCACTTTTCAAATACACAAAAGCATTACACATTTCCATTGACCAGTTTACACAATCTGGCATATCAGAACCTGTGGCTTGTCTCAGGAGATTGTCATGGTAGGAACAGTCAGGTATTCATTGGCGGCAGTAACCAATCATGCCAAAGAAGGTAAGCATGTCCTTCTTTGTCAGTGGGCGGGGCAGACCCATGAGAGCCACAACTCTCTTGTGACTGACTTTCCTCTCTCTCCTTTTGTGAGGACAAAACCAAGGTACTCAACAGTTTCCTGGCACCACTGCAATTACTTTCTAGACACTTTGTGACCACTTTCAAATACACAGTTTATGAGATCCACACTGTCCTCCTGTCTGGCTGCCTGATTTTAACTACAGAGGATAGGAGTGATGGCACATCTGGCACTATTGGGGCAATGTGGACCATAAGTTAATTTATGGCTCTCAGATCCTGTACAAATTTGTAGCTACCATTGGGGCAATACCTTCCTCCTTTTCTCTTGATAAAGGGTACTGTTTATGGTACACAGGCTTTGCCTATGCCTTAAGAGTGGCCTTGTAAGGGGTACAGGAAATGAGGCCAACATCAAAAGAATTTTCTGCCCATGCTCTGTCCTACCTGGAGGTGGGCCGTGGGTATCTGCCACAATTATGGTTAGGAGGGAAATTATTGGGACCTTGGTGGATTGTGCTACAATCCCACCCTTCTTTGTGGTTCTGATATTAATGTTTACATAAACAAACTAAATGTTAACAATTATGGTGATGCAAGCTGTCAATGTGTGCTGTAATCTTCATCTTTAGTTCTTGGACATCAAACCATATCTTTTTTTAGCACTATCTAGAAACTAAACAAAATGAAAGATTTTAGTGAATTATCATTACATTTCTCTCCTAGAAATAAACAACTGGTTTGCAATAAACACATATTAATCACAAAATACAAAACATATGGCCATGTTGTTTAATAAGAGTGCACTCTTTTCTACCCATATGAAATAAATTCATAATTAATTAATTATCACCTAATTTGTTGTACCGGTATACAAAACATAAAACACTAATTATACACAAATAACGTTTGGTCAACAAATAAAGATCCTCTCTTTACATTACTATTAAGTGATTTTAGAAAGTAAAACAAATCAAAGATCTATCACGATTTTTTTCTATACCAAACTACAGGTTCTTGATTTCTACTTCTAATGTCGTGTGTAACTGTCGAACGTAGTGGTATTAACAATTGTAAATCAAACAAATACATTTGTAATTATAGTCTTGGTGTTTCTTCCCACCCTAACATCGTGTTAGGTGGTTCCAGGGTTATTAAAGGGAGGATTG
>BLSH010445786.1:1427-12942 GCA_018402905.1 Glandirana rugosa
ATTGTGGTTTAAATTGTGTGGACGAGGGGTAAGTGTGGACTCTGGAACATTGTGCTTATTCAGGGTACTGTAGCCCCTCCCTTTTACAGATTAACCGGGCTTAATCACAAAAGTGAGTACACCCCTCACATTTTTGTAAATATTTTATTATAACTTTTCATGTGACAACACTGAAGAAATGACACTTTGCTACAATGTAAAGTAGTGAGTGTATAGCTTGTATAACAGTGTAAAATTGCTGCCCCCTCAAAATAACTCAACGCATAGCCATTAATGTCTAAACTGCTGACAACAAAAGTGAGCACACCCCTAAGTGAAAATGTCCAAATTCGGGCCAATTAGACATTTTCCCTCCCCGATGTCATGGGACTTATTCGTGTTACAAGGTCTCAGGTGTGAATGGGGAGCAGGTGTGTTAAATTTGGTGTTATCACTCTCACTCTCTCATACTGGTCACTGGAAGTTCAACATGGCACCTCATGGCAAAGAATTATCTGAGGATCTGAAAAAAAGAATTGTTGCTCTACATAAAGATGGTCTAGGCTATAAGAAGATTGCCAAGACCCTGAAACTGAGCTGCAGCATGTGGCCAAGGCCATACAGCAGTTTAACAGGACAGATTTCACTCAGAACAGGCCTTGCCATGGTCAACCAAAGAAGTCCATGTGCTCAGCGTGATATACAGAGGTTGTCTTTGGGAAATAGACGTATGAGTGCTGCCAGCATTGCTGCAGAGGTTGAAGGGGTGGGGGGTGCGGCACTGACAAGCAACACTGACGGGCACTGATACGTGGCACTGATATGCGGCACTGATGGACACTCCTAGGCGGCACTGATAAGTGGCACTGGGCACTGATGGGCACTGATAGGGGGCACTTTTAGGTGGCACAGGTGGGCACTTTTAGGTGGCACAGGTGAGCACTGATAGGTGGCACAGGTGGGCACAGGTGGTCACTTATAGGTGGCAGTGGTGGGCACTGGTGCAACAAGCACAGTTAGGGATGGCACTGGCAGGCATCATACATGGGCACAGTGCCATCCCTACAGTGCATAATATTGCCCTTACCTGGTGGTCTAGTGGGGGCTCCCTGGTGGTCCTGGGCAGCCTCTGTATGATTTCCCTGGTGGTCCTGGGCAGCCTCCTTGCGATGTCCGGGGGGGGGCTCCCTGGTGGTCCTGATCCGGCTCCCTGGTGGTCCAGTGGGGGTGATCCTGAGGGTGGCTGCGCTGATAAACGTTCATCGCAGCCCCCCCCCCCCTGTCAGGAGAGCAGCCGATCATATTGATATGACGTTTGCACTTTAAATATTACACTAATTGAGTTCTCGCACACCTGGATTAATCAGGTTATGTGAGCACTGCATTACCTCAAGGTTTAGAGGAAACACTACCTTATATTATTTATTTAATTGTTCACTTATTATATTAATTTTTATCACATATTAATTTTTATCACATTTATTTATTTATACATGTACAAAATATTTTTACCATAAAGGGATCATTTAAGGTAGCGCCATCCAGTTCTCAATAAATAAGTAGTCTATCTCCCATAAGGAAGAAACCACTGGGGGCAGCAAGCCTTTCTAGCACCAAAAACATCCAAAAACGCAATACCCCTATCTTTCTCAATAAAAACATAAAGTCCACACATGAGGAGTGCTTAGTGTAATGACAGGAACAGGATGCTTGATGGCAAAAAAAAAAAAAAACGAAGGGGGGGACCTTGAGTGAATGGTTCAGGACAGTCTAAAGTCTTCTGAAGGTGATGGTGAGGGTTATTGGTCGATCTCAGTACATGAACCAGTTCCAAAAGACCCCGTCTCTTTAACATCTGGATACAACGGAGGCAGAGGGGATCAGGGTTTAAGATGGGAGTAGAGGGGGTGGAGGGGAAGCAGGCAAAAGACTAAGGACCGCATCCAGGGTCCAGTCTCTTAGTCTCTGATGGTCGAACAAGTTCTTTATCCTCCCCATAGTAAGGAGAAAGTCAGATGAGGGTTTTCTAAGGGTCTTCAAATGGAGCGCCCGGTGTCATGGGGCAGGAGACCCTTTCCACACCGTGACTTTCGGGGCTCAAGAGCGAAACAAAAAGTGAGATGGGAAACCTGAGGTCAGCATAGAGTGTTCAATGATGTGGGCGAGTAGTTTTCCGTTGCCTCTTGGGTTTCTGCTTCTGCCACAAAGAGAGAACTGGGCTGCCCGGCGGGGGGGCGTTTTGCCGTATGTTGAGAGCCCGAAGAGGAGGTTTCCATTGCTTCTTGGGAGATTATCCTTAGTTGACTGAGGATTTTTTCACCTTCCTGGAGGGTAGTGAAGCCCAGGGTTGTTGAATTGGAAGTTCAGGCGAAACGGGAAAGACCACCAATATTTTACTTTTTTTTGAAGGACTGCGTTGAGCAGGGGCTTTAGAGAACAACGTCTCTGAATGGTGGTGGGGGATATATCTGCGAAGATTTGGATTTGGTCCCCTAAGAGTGATGAATTGTCCATGCCTGTAGATTTTTTTCATAATAGCTTCTTTAATAGAGAAAAAATGGGGTTTCACGATTATATCCCTCGAGAGGCCATCTGGGCGAGGGGGTTGGAGGGCTCTGTCTAATTCTAGTTTGTGGTCCGGAGCCTCCGGGATTACGTTTTTAATCAGGGTTTTCACTGTCCCCTGAACATCTTGCACTGATTCTGGAAGGCCTCTGGCACGGAAATTGTAGTGTCTGCTCCTGTTTTCAAGTTCATCCATTTTACTGAGCGCAATGTCAAGTTGATTTTGAAGAGTTTGAATGCAGGAGGAATTCTATATAACTCTGGAGGTTGTCTGGTCAAATGATTGCTCCAAGGTGTCTATGCGAGACCCCAAACCAGAGATCTCTGCTTTAATAGAAGCAGTTATTTGCTCAGTGTTCTGCTTGAGGCCTGCGGATAGCATCTCTGAAAATCTATTAAGCAATTGTCCAAGGTCATGGTGAGCTGAGAGCACAGATGAGGCCTGTTGTATAAGGACTTTAGAGCTTTCAAGGGTGTTTAACAAAGGAGAGTTCAGGTATTCTGCCTCCGTGTCCCTCAAGAGGGATTCAGTAGACGCTGGGGAGGCTTGTCGGATGGGAAGGAGGCCATCAGGAGTTGCTGGGTCCCCTATGGGAAGTGCGGTGTCCCCTGGAGCGGGCTTTCCCTTCGTACTGACCTCTGTCATGTTTCTAGCCTTGTGCGCGGCCGCCATCTTGGGCCCCTCCGTCGGGCCTAAATCGAAGCATAGTTGCCTCTGGGCTTCTCATTTGGGAAGTGGACCGGGCATCGGACGCATTCCCCTCTGGTCCTGAGTGCTGTGTCAGTGCGAGCCGGCCGTTAAACAGCTCGTTCCGCGTCGCGGGGCTGCTGTTAGGCTGGAGCGGTGCGGAGCTCCCGGCTACTGCGTCTCGCCTGGAGTCCCACGCATGCGCACTCCTCCAGACCTCTATATTTAATACAGTAACATGATAAATATGAAAGCACAAGCGTTGTAAAAATGTAAAAGTCATATAAAAACTACTTTAAGGTAAGCACTGCAATAATAAGTCAGAATATGCACCCAGAATACACTATTTTCTCTATGTTACTATACTATTTTTAAATCAAACTCCAAGAAATAATCTAAATTAAATACATGAATGAGATCTGTTTACCTGCCAAAGGATTTGTATTTCTGACCATTCAATCCTTAGATTTACACAGCTCTGCCATACAGCACTGACCTGCCTGGCAGTAGAGGGATCCTGATTTTTCTGTGCTGAAGTTTCATTGTTACTTAGAGAACCCTTCCCACTCCCCATCCAGTGACTAGATGGTGAAATTATAATCAGCGCACTAATAAGCTCATCCTTCTGTTGCTCTGTTCTCCTTCTATCCACATGCTGCGAGTACTGCATTTCAAGTGATTAGCTTTTTGTGCTGCTTCATTCTCACTCTCTCTGAGCTCTGCTGTACAGACTGTATAGTAGCAAGATGATGACACCAAGATAAATTCAGGTACTTACACTGCTTGCATTTTAAAGGCTGAATATTTATATTTTATTTTCCAAATACCTTTATCGTTGTTTGTGTGTTGCACAGTGCTCTGTAGCTTAATACCGACCTATGCCAGCATTGCCCATGAAAGTTAAAGTGATTTCACACTTTAGTACCAGAGCCCTTATTGCGATTTGGCACTGCGTCGCTTTAACTGACAATTGCGCGGTCATGCGACGCTGTACCCAAACGAAATTTGCATCCCTTTTTTCCCACAAATAGAGCTTTCTTTTGGTGGTATTTGATCACCGCTGCGTCATTTCTGATCACCGCTATAAACAAAAGAAGAGCAACAATTTTGCAAAAAAAAAAACAAATTTCTTACTTTTTGCTAAAATACAAATCCAAAAAAAATAAATAAAAAAAATTTTTTTTCATCGGTTTTGTCCGATTTATATTCTTCCTCATATCTGTGATTAAAAAAATCGCAATCGGCGTTTATTGATTGGTTTGCACAAAAGTTGCCACGTTTATGGATGATGAGAATTAATTTCTGGGGTTTTTATTTTTTTTTTACTAGTAATGGCGGCGATCTGCGATTTTTAGCGGTACTGCGATATTGCAATGGACATGTCGGAACATTTTGACACTTTTTCGGGTCCATTGGCATTTATACAGCGATCAGTGCTATAAAAATGCACTGATTACTGTGTAAATGCCATTAGCAGTGGAGGGGTTAACCTGCAGGGGGCGCTCTAAGGGTTAACTGTGTTCCCTGGGCGTGTTCTAACTGTCTTAGTGTTTGACTGGCAGGGGGAGGGGAGTGATCCCAGCTTCCATATAGAGGAAGGCTGTGATCACTCCCTTCCCCCTCTAACAGAACGGAGATCCGTGTTTACTTACACAGACCTCCATTCTTTCACTCCGGGGGGGGGCATCGCGGGTAGCCGGCGGAGATCGAGTCCGCTGCACGCGCTCCCTGGCCCCCCCCGGACACAGTGAGTGTGCGAGCATGCCTCCAGCGGGGCGCGCACTCACAGTGCGCGATCTGGCAGCTGCCGTCATACGACGGCGGTTTGCCCAGGAGTGCCATCTTGTCGCTGTCAACCTGCGGTTGGCGGTCGGCAAGTGGTTAAATAACAAACGTCATACTTTCCTGTTCTGTGCAATGGTTTTGCACAGAGCAGCCCCAATCTGCCTCTTTTTGGGCCCCTCGCCAGCGTTCCAGGCTTTTCTCCCCTGCTGAGTGCCCAGTGCCTGAGTGTGCATCCTCGCTGCTGACTCGCCTCTCTGTGTCTATAAAACACACAGAGCATGGCTCAGCCCTGCCCCCACTCCCTCCTCACTGGCTGTAATTGATAGCAGCATGAAAACCGGGAGAGCTTCTGCTCTCTTGCACATTTCTGGATCAGGATCAGGCTCAGATGCGTATAAAGGGGGAGAGCTGCACACTGAAGGCCTTTTAGGTAAAAAAGAAAACCTTCAGGCTTTAGAACCACTATAACACTGTCTGTTTAGGTGTTCTGTAAAAAAAGGATAAAGACAAGAGATTCAGGTAAAAAGAGCAAAGCTGGTAATATACTAGACAATCTGATCATACAATATATGTGCAATCTTCTTTAGACTAAAGCCTCGTACACACGGGACGACGATCGTACTTACGATTGACTCAAATCGTATGTTGGATAATGTAACTTGCATACTAACTGCACTGCACGATCGTACGATCACAGAAAGAACGTTCAGGTGCATGTAATTAGCATCCAGCCGTTCCTGACTTCGGAGCATGCGTGTTTTGCACAATACAACTTGTTGTACCAACTGCTCTGTACACACGATACAACGGTCGTATGACCGCTTGTTGGTACGACCAAGTTTTCTAGTCTGCTCATACAACTCCCCTAGTACGACCGTCTTATGTCGGCTGTTCTAATCGCGCATACGAACGATCGATTTCACATACAACAGTCATTCATACAACCTGTTGTATACGATCGTCGTCCCGTGTGTACGAGGCTTTACACACACCAAAACAATTTATACAAATTGTAATAAATCATGCGTTACCTTTTTTATGGTAGATCTAAAGGAGATCATACAATCAGATTGCATTGCAAATCAACTGTTAAAAACAGGTTTGTAGTAAGATATTCAATTTATGGTTGCTAGAAAGTGCAATAAAAGAGAAACAAGAAAAAATAGCAATATAATGAGGAGACAATCCCAAAAACAGACAGATTTTGAAGATTACTATCATCCTAAGATACGCTGGTGAATATGGGGCAAAAAATACCTCTAGGAAGAGAGGGTAACTATGGATTGAAAATAAAAGAAGCCAGTTAGTCCCAGGAGGGTTCATAGTAAATAACAGCAATTTTGGCAAGACCAGCCCCCTTCCTGGCATCATTGCCTTAGTAGATTGCCACGTGCTTGGCATTATTAATTTATAGATAGCAACACTTTTATATACAGCATGTCACAAAAGTGAGTACACCCTTCACATTTTTGTTAATATTTTATTATATCTTTTCATGTGACAATACTGAAGAAATTGCACTTTGCTACAATTTAAAGTAGTGAGAGTACAGCTTGTATAACAGTGTAAATTTGCTGCCCTCTCAAAATAACTCAACCCACAGCCATCATTGTCTAAACCACTGACCAACAAAAGGGAATGCACCCCTAAGTGAATATGTCCAAATTGGGTCCAATTAGCAGTTTTTCCTCCTCTGGGTCATGTGACTCATTAGTGTTACAAGGTCTCAGGTGTGAATGGGGAGCAGGTGTGTTAAATTTGGTGTTATCACTCTCACTCTCTCATACTGGTCACTGGAAGTTCAATTCTCTGAGGATCTGAAAAAAAAAAAGAATTGTTGCTCTACATAGATGACATAAGATGACCTAGGCTGTAAGAAGATCGCCAAGACCCTGGAACTGAGCTGCAGCATGGTCACCAAGACCATACAGTGATTTAACAGGACAGGTACCACTCAGAACAGGCTTCGCCATGGTCAACCAAAGAAGTTGAGTGCACATGCTCAGCATCATATCCAGAGGTTGCCTCTGGGAAACAGACATATGGGTGCTGACAGAATTGCCGCAGAGGTTGAAGGTATGGTTGGGGGGGATCAGCCTGTTAGTGCTCAGACCATATGCCGCACATTGCATCAAATTGGTCTGAATGGGTGTCATCCCAGAAGGAAGCCTCTTCTAAAGATGACGCATAAGAAAGCCCACAGATAGTTTGCTGAAGACAAGCAGACTAAGGACATGGATTACTGGAGCCATGTCCTGTGGTCGATGAGGCCAAGATAAACGTATTTGGTTCAGATGGTGTCAATCGTGTGTGGCGGCAATCAGGTGAGGAGTACAAAGACAAGTGTGTCTTGCCTACAGTCAAGCATGGTGGTGGGAATGTCATGGTCTGGGGCTGCATGAGTGCTGCCGGCACTGGGGAGCTACAGTTCATTGAGGGAACCATGAATGCCAACATGTACTGTGACATACTGAAGCAGAGAATGATCCTCTCCCTTCGGAGACTGGGCCAGAGGGCAGTATTCCAACATGATAACGACCCCAAACACATCTCCAAGACGACCACTGCCTTACTAAAGAAGCTGAGGATAATGGTGATAGACTGGCCAATCATGTCTCCAGACCTAAACCCTATTGAGCCTCTGTGGGGCATCCTCAAATGGAAGGTGGAGGAGCACAAGGTCTCTAAAATATACCAGCTCCGTGATGTCATCATGGAGGAGTGGAAGAGGACTCCAGTGGCAACCTGTGAAGCTCTGGTGAACTCCATGCCCAAGAGGGTTAAGGCAGTGCTGTAAAATAATGGTGGCCACACAAAATATTAAGACTTTGGGCTCTATTTGGACATTTTCACTTAGGGGTGTACTCAGTTTTGTGGTCAGCGGTTTACACTATAATGACTGTGTGTTGAGTTATTTTGAGGGGACAGCAAATTTACACTGTTATACAAGCTGTACACTCACTACTTTACATTGTAGCAAGGTGTCATTTCTTCAGTGTTGTCACATGAAAAGATAAAATAAAATATTTACAAAAATGTGAGGGGTATACTGACTTTTGTGAGAAACTGTATATATACTAAATAAATTGTCACTGACCTTTTTTTAATTCTTATTTTACAGCACTGACATTTTTAAACTTCCGTCTTCAATCACTGTTAATGTAAGTGTAAATACCATTAAAACCTTTACAATGAAATCTACTTTCAAGGTGACTTTTAGGACAGAAAAATAAAAACACTGTGTAGATTTTGTAGAAGCAATGATGAATAGTCAGATGAATCTTGTGAAGAACTTGTATATTCCAGCAAGCAGAGAGCAACATATAAAACGTATTTCTTCTAGTTTCACTTCATAACTTCCTATTTCCTGTTCCCACCCCCAGGTCCTCACACAGCTATGTACAGTCAGGTCCATGCATATTGGGACATCAACACAATTCTAATCTTTTTTACTCTATACACCACCACAATGGATTTGAAATGAAACAAACAAGGTGGGCTTTAACTGCAGATTTTCAGTTTTAATTTGAGGGTATTTACATCCAAATCAGGTAAACAGTGTAGGAATTACAACAGTTTGTATATGTGCCTCCCACTTTTTAAGGGACCAAAAGTAATGGGACAATTGGCTGCTCAGCTGTTCCATGGCCATGTGTGTGTTATTTCCTCATTATCCCATTTACAAGGAGCAGATAAAAGATCCAGAGTTCATTTCAAGTGTGCTATTTTGCATTTGGAATCTGTTCCTGTCAACTCTCAATATGAGATCAAAGTGCTGTCACTATCAGTGAAGCAAGCCATCATTAGGTTGGAAAAACAAAACAAACCCATCAGAGAGATAGCAAAAACATTAGGTGTGGCCAAATCAACTGCTTGGAACATCCTTAAAAAGAAAGAACGCACTGGTGAGCTCAGCAACACCAAAAGACCCAGAAGATCACGGGAAACAACTGTGGTGGATGACCGAAGAATTCTTTCCCTGGTGAAGAAAACACCCTTCACAACAGTTGGCCAGATCAAGAACACTCTCCAGGAGGTAGGTGTATGTGTGTCAAAGTCAACAATCAAGAGAAGACTTCACCAGAGTGAATACAGAGGGTTCACCACAAGATGTAAACCATTGGTGAGCCTCAAAAACAGGAAGGCCAGATTAGAGTTTGCCAAACAACATCTAAAAAAGCCTTCACAGTTCTGGAACAACATCCTATGGGCAGATGAGATCAAGATCAACTTGTACCAGAGTGATGGGAAGAGAAGAGTACAGAGAATGAAAGGAACTGCTCATGATCCAAAGCATACCACCTCATCAGTGAAGCATGAAGTAGAATTCTAATAAAAGATCTAAAAAGATTAGAATTGTGTTGGTGTCCCAATATTTATGGACCTGACTGTAAATACAACACATACATATTCTACATCTTCCCCCTTTTAAAGAAAGGATATGCATATATAAATGAAGTGTAATGTAAAAACAACAAGGAGTGCAGCATAGCAAGGACCAATAACAAACATATAAAACGAAAGATGCTGAGAAAAAAGTCAGTGTGTGATAAAGTCTTGGAACATTGGATTGGGTTTACACACTCTTCCAGATCGAGTAACAACTTGTGGGGCTTGCAAGTCTGAAACCTCTTGCCTTTTGCCATCATAATTTTGTTGTGGTTGTGTTTTATGTCCATTGGTGGAAGTGTCAATTGGCACAGCAGCAGATGGCTGTGCTTGGGGTCCTGTAGTGATGATAGGCAAATGGGCAGCAGCAGTACAGTATGATTCAGGTACCTGTAGGAGGTGACGGTGGTTCCTTACATAAGTCCTACCATCAGAATGGACACCATAGCTGTTTGGTTAACAGGCCTCTCCATAAAACGTGGCCATTTTGTCAAACCCATGGGTTGTCTCCATCCTTACCACCTGCCCAGGCTCCAGTGGGCCAAGCGTCTGGGCGATTTGTCATGGTTTATCTTTCCTTTTTGCCTGAGTGTAAATAAAGCAGCCTGAACATCAGTCTCAACTCTTGGCAGGAGCTGGGATGGGACCATGGGAATCAGAGTCCTGGTTCGTCGTGATAGTAAACGTTGTACCGGAGAAAGCATGCCATGGGTGCCCACTTCGCTCCCAGTGTTGCCAATTTATTTATGGCTCACTGGGAGGAGGCTGTGGTTTTTGGTGACACTCCCCCTGAATTGAAATGTTACAGAAGATTCATAGACGATTTTATCATTATATGGGAAGGGGAGAGATCCAGTTTGGAATCCTTCATGAATAAACTTAATGCTATGATAGAAATATAGTTCTCTTTTGGAATGTCAGTACGGAAAGAATTATATTTCTTGATATGGAAATTATGAGGGATGAGAATTAGTTTCATCTTAAAGAATTGGACTGAAGATAATATTGTCCTTGGACTGAAGATAATATTGTCCTTGGTGCCAGAAATAATTCCTTGACAAGCAGAAGTCTAGACCAGGGGTAGGCAACCAGTAGCCCTCCAGCTGTTGTGGAACTACATTTCCCATGAGGCATTGCAAGGCTGGCAGTTGCAATTACTCCCAGAGGCATCATGGGACTTGTAGTTCTGCAACAGCTGGAGGGCCCCAGGTTGCCTACCCCTGGTCTAGACCATGCAGTAGGAATTTTTTGTGCTCCACTCAAAGCTCAGAGGACTCCAAAGCCCACTCAACTGACCTTAGGGCTTCATCGTGACCAATGACTGTGTATAATGAGCCTACGTTGGCAGTGACCAGGAAGGTAGAGCTTGAGCATGAAAGATTTTCAATTATTTGGATGATATGCTTAGTGTCTTTTAAGAAGGCTTTGGTGCGAGTGACTAGTGGCTGCAAGAAGTAATCAATATACTGCCCCAGTTGAGCTGAGACAGAATCGATTCCATTAATGATAGGCCTTCCCGGAGGATTATTAATATCCTTATGAATCTTAGGGAGGATATACATAATTGGTGTCCTACAAGACAAGGGTTCAAGATATAATGCCTCCTTTTTAGTCAAAACTCCACTTTTTTTACCCTCCTCAACCAATCCATTTAGATCATCTTTAAAAGATAGGACAGGATCTCTATTCAATAACTGATAGGTGTCACGATCACTTAACAATTTATCCATTTCAGCAAGGTAATATATTTTACTTAATATCACCAGGCCACCGCCCTTGTCCGCTGGACGTATAACTATATCTTTCTGTCTTTCCAGAGAGTCTATGCCCCTTTTAATGTACTGAGGGTCTGTTATCCTCCTGATCTTCATTGTTTCGATATCTTTACACACTTTATTCTTAAATACTTCAATATATTTGTTATCCTTATATCCTTATCGCGTGTGGAAGATTTTGTGGATCAATCGCAACTTTTGGCCCATCGTTTTGAACAGAAAGGTTATTTGAAGGATGCGCTTGATCATGAGATTGAGAGGGTTAAAAAGATGGAAAGACAGCAATTGGTAAATAACTCTGAATCTAGGGCCTCCAGGGATGAGCATCAATTCA
>BLSH010445786.1:12952-24029 GCA_018402905.1 Glandirana rugosa
ACCTAACCAACTCCTCCCATTTTTTTCACCTCAAAACTGATTTTATTGGTGTCCTACAAGACAAGGGTTCAAGATATAATGCCTCCTTTTTAGTCAAAACTCCACTTTTTTTACCCTCCTCAACCAATCCATGTAGATCATCTTTAAAAGATAGGACAGGATCTCTATTCAATAACTGATAGGTGTCACGATCACTTAACAATTTATCCATTTCAGCAAGGTAATATATTTTACTTAATATCACCAGGCCACCGCCCTTGTCCGCTGGACGTATAACTATATCTTTCTGTCTTTCCAGAGAGTCTATGCCCCTTTTAATGTACTGAGGGTCTGTTATCCTCCTGATCTTCATTGTTTCGATATCTTTACACACTTTATTCTTAAATACTTCAATATATTTGTTATCCTTATATCCTTATCGCGTGTGGAAGATTTTGTGGATCAATCGCAACTTTTGGCCCATCGTTTTGAACAGAAAGGTTATTTGAAGGATGCGCTTGATCATGAGATTGAGAGGGTTAAAAAGATGGAAAGACAGCAATTGGTAAATAACTCTGAATCTAGGGCCTCCAGGGATGAGCATCAATTCAAAATAGTGATGGATTACAGTATTCAACATAAAAAATGTGAAAAGATTATACAAAAAAACTGGGCAATCCTTAAGATGGATAGAGTATTGGGGCCTGTCCTCCCAGACAGACCTCAATTTATATACAAAAAAGCACCTTTGTTACGTGATAAAATAGCCCCAGGAGTAGTTGATGCTCCTATTCAGTCCGAAAGCAGGCTTTTTTCTTCTTTGACAGGATTTTATGCATGCCGGAGATGTGTGGCCTGCAGGCATTCCAAATGCAACCTCAAGAAACGTAAAGAGTTTATAGCAACAGCTACGGCTAAACAGTACAAGATCGCCCAATTTATAACCTGCGACACAGTGGGGGTCGTGTATATGTTGGAATGCGGATGTGGGTTGCAGTACATTAGAAGGACCACTAGATCTCTCCAGGTTTGCCTCCGCGAACATGTTAAGAATATTAAAAAGGGGCTGATTACACATAATGTAGCCAAACATTTCAGGGAAGTACATAATAGAGACCCTGGAGGACTCAAGTTTTGGGGAGTTGAAAGGGTTGTTAAACATTGGAGGGGAGGAAACTTCACCCGACAACTCAGTAGGAAAGAATCTCACTGGATTTATGAAACTAAAGTTTTAGCACCATTTGGTTTAAATATTGAGTTTGATTTAAACTGTTTTATTTCCAATAGATAAGGAGTTTTTGTTTTTATTCATGTGAATAGTGTCGATTGCGGGTGTACGTCCATGTTAATTACACAATTTTTCCTATCCTGAATTTAGGGTTTTAATATATGATTTTTATTTTCAATATTTTTATTAAAGTTTATCATAACAAACAGAGAAATTACAACTACAGATTTTCAAAATTATACCCACAAAGTATCAAAAACCGGTACAGATTTGTATGCAGAAAATATGTAGTACAGATAAGTATAATAATCATTCAACAAACACAAAAGATACCGGAAAGAGGCAAGGTAGGGATCAATGTATATAACCTAAAATGTCAAACAGACCGATAAGGACATCAGTGCGGCTACATAGTCATAGATATCACTTCTATAAGCTTATGGGGATACAATATAGGTCAGGACAACCCCCTGCTAAGACCGAGTGACTGAGTATGCGTCCGCCAGATGAAGTCCCACTGGAAAGGGGATCTACTAAGAGGTTACCTGTGGGAGCCTCTGCATAAGAGACACTCCGAGAGAGAGCCCTCAGGACCCCGGCACCCCAAATGGGAACAAACTGTGCCGATAGCTGAGGACTACCCCCCCCCCCGGTGCCCCCCAGAGGGCCTCGTTCTCAAAAAGGTCCCTTTAATGTCCCTGCCGGATCATCCGAGGAGCCCCCTAGGACTATAAATCCTTTAATCCCATGTTAGCGATCCCTACTGTCCTCAAAAATATAATGAAGGAATTCAACAAAGTGACAGGAACACAGAAAGAAAGGAAATAAGAAAAAGGTAGAAAAGGGGAAAAAAAAAAAAAAGGGGGGGGGGAAGCCTCCAAAAGAGTGAGAGTATCTAGAAAACTGTTCACTTTATCTGTCAATCATACGTTTTGATTCCCTGGAATGCCCGGGGTTAGTGATATTCCGAAAAAGGTCGCCCATGGTTCCTAAATTAGCTCGAATTTTTGAAGATTATCTGCTACGATACTGGCTAGTCTCTCTTGTGTCATTAGCCAGGAAATGTTTCTTATGGTTGCTTTTAGGGAGACCCGCTTCTGTTTCCAGGCCCTTGCTATTGTAACACTTGCTCCCAATAATATAAAGTGAATTCATTTTCTATTAGTTTTCGTGGTGTTAGGGATAAAGTCATTTAAAAGTGCAATAGAAGGTGATCTTGGTAGTTTGCAACCGGTTACCTTATTAATAATTCGGAGTATTTTAGACCAAAATGACCGTATTCTTGGGCACTCCCACCCCACGTGGGCCATGGTACCCTGAAGAAGACATCCCCTAAAGCATAACGGATCAACAGACAGGTAAAATATATTCAGTCTAGCTGGCGTGAGATACCATCTCATCATGACTTTTACACTAGCTTCAGAGATAGTGGTGTTCAGGATACCCTTGTATGACCTGAAGCAAGCAGCTTGCCACTTATCGAGTTCCCATTCAAACTGAAGATCTAGTTCCCAGTTAGTCATGAAGGCTGATTTTTTACTGGGAAGAGTGAGGGCTTCATAGATGACCGAGATACCACCCTTCTGTAGTGTTGGCTGACCACACCAACGTTCATAGTCTGTAAAACTTGGGGGAAGTACCCCTGACTTTGACGACACACTACTACTGCCATGCTAACGAGCCAATCACCTAGCTCCGCTATGACTCGCCGTCTCCATGCCACCGGTCCACTCACCTCTACTCCCCCTGTTACTACTCTCACTCTACCCTCCCTCTATGTTTTCCTTTATTTCTCTCCTTCCTCCTTCTATCAGGAAACCCAACTTAATGTGTACAATCAAGTATAGCTACCTTGACATGTTACAACCACTCTCCTCATTCCTCTGCATCCCTTTTTGTACATCCCCGGTTGTTCTCCAATGTTAAAAGCCCTCCGAGCAGACAGAGACCGGACCCCAAATCCGACATAACCCCAAGTATCAACATGGTCCCCAATTATCGTCATGTCGGTTTCACATCCTAGATGACCATAACCTTACATCAACCTCTGGTCTAGCCCGAGTGTGCTCATAACCAGGCGCGTCAACACCCTGGACACAACTAGTCCCCATTGGGGTGTCCAGGTACACAATCCTTCCAAACCTGCCTGTCTACTCTCGGCTCTGACAGCTACTCCGACCCTTTTGGTCCCTGTCTGCCCGGAACGGCTCACGCCAATTTATGTAATTCACTGTCATGGGTACTAATCTTACCTAGCAAATCCTTGTACTCCTTTATCTATCTGCGAAGTTGAACCTAATATTTCCTGTACCTTCTTGAAAACTTCAATAAAAACCTTAAATAAGAAAAAAAAAAAAAAAAACTTGGGGGAAGTGGTTTATCCTTCCAAATTTTGTGAAGAAAACTAGAAATTTGGCAAAATCTGAACTTCTCTGAGTTTGGAAACTCTAATTTGTTTAAACAGTATTTGAGAGTTATCGGACCTGTAGCCGTAAAGACATGTCCTATGCGAAACAGCCCCTTGTTAAGCCACCATTGAAAGGCTTTAATATTTAGCCCCGGGGGAGAGTCAGGGTTATTGAAGAGGTGTGCAAATGGTTTAACTGAGGAAACCAGAGAGGGATTATTTCTAATTTTGTCCCATAGAGCCAACTCGTTAGAGAGTGTAGGAGCCAAGATTGGAGGTCTTTAGGGGAACACCATAGAAGAAAGTCTAGCGTGTGCTTTGGAGTAGCCTGTCTCTCTATCCGTACCCAGTCCTGCCTCTCCTGCCTGAAGTAAATAGAAGACAATTGTGCTAGCCTGGCCGCTTGAAAATATCTCACTAGGTGGGGCAAACCCAGTCCACCCCTGCGTCTATGGTGAAATAGAGTTTGTTTAGGAATCCTATATCCTGAGCTTCCCCAAATGAATTTAAGAATTTTACCTTGAAAAGCGGAAAGGTGATCTCTTCGGATGGGGACTGGCAAAGAGCGAAAAAGGTATAGGATTCTAGGTAGCAAAGTCATTTTTACTGAATTAATCCTCCCAAGCCACTAGATCTCCTGCTTGGACCACAGCTTAAAATCATCTTCAAGTTTTCTAAACATCGGGGGATAATTATTGTTATATAAGGTTTCATATTTAGATGTGAGGTTGATACCCAGATATTTAATTGACGAGTCACTCCACCTGAACTTGAAATCCGATTTAAGCTTGGAGATTATCTCTGGTGATAAGGAGACATTTAAAGCTTGAGATTTAGTATAATTAACCTGAAGCCCTGAAACATCAGAGAAGTCCTTAAGGAGCTGATATAAGGAAGGGAGGGAAGATTTTGGGGAGGTTATGAAGACCAGAAGATCATCAGCAAATAGACCACATTTGTGTTCTTGTTGACCGCATATCACCCCTTTGATTAGGGGGTTATCTCTGATGGCTATGGCAAGAGTCCAAATTGCAATAGCGAAAAGTAGTGGGGATAATGGGCAGCCCTGCCTAGTGCCTGTTTTAATTGGGAAAGCATTGGAGTAGAATCCCTGCAATTTAATTATAGCTTGTGGTGTCGAGTAGAATGCTCTGATGAGGCCTAGAAACCTCTCCCCAAAGCCCCAATGCTACAGAAGAGACATCAAATAAGTCCAGGACACTGAGTCAAATGCCTTTCGCAGGTCCAGGGAGAGCAACATTCCCTCCTGTAATGGCCCTCCTGTCCAATTGGTCTGAAGTATTGAGACTATATCAATTGCCCTTCTAATTTGATCAGGGCCCTGTCGGCCCGGAATGAAACCCAACTGGTCCCTGTCCACATATTGACCAATAAAAGAAGCTAACCGGTTCGCCGTTATCTTAGTTAAAATTTTTAGATCACTATTTATGAGGGAAATCCGGCGATAATTGTCTATATCTTCTGCGTTTTTATCAGGTTTAGGGATCACAGTTATGTATGCCGTGTTTAAGTGCTTTTCCACATGGTCCCCTTTCATTTTAAAATTAAAAAATTGTGTCATATGCGGGGCCAACGTTTTGGCAAATGTTTTATAGTAGGGACCTGAGAGACCGTCAGGTCCTGGGGCTGAGCCCTGTTTGAGATCTTTGATAACCCCCAATACCTCCTCCTCTGAGATTGCTTTGTCCATTAAGTCTCTATGATGATCTGTGAGAAGAGATAAAGAAATGCCCTCGAGATACTGGTTTATTATTTCTACATTTTCGTTAGTCCCAGGGGTATACAGATTCTCATAATACTTCTGAAAGGCCCCAATAACTTTGTTTGGGTTAGATGAAGGGGGATTACCATCTATCCTGATATTGGGCATAGATAATTGCCTTGTCCGTGGGGTAAGTTTCCTAGCCAGGTATGAACCTGTTTTATTACCCTGAGAATAGAATTTGCTTTTAGACCATCGGATGGCCTTCTCTGCTTTCGTGGTAAGCACAAGATTAAGCTCTAATTTCACCTTATCTAGTTTATCTAAAAGCAACTGAGAGGGATGCGCCTTATGTTCTGCTTTAATAGCTAAGAAGGGCTCCTCCAGCTTCTGCACATGAAGTCCTCTTTCCTTTTTGATCTTGGAAGCCAGTTGAATAAATTTGCCTCTAATAAAGGCCATATGGGCAGCCTGTACTGATTCTATTGAAGTTCCGCCTGAAATATTAGTAGAGAAGTACTCTTTGAGACTATTGTCAAGTACAGTGATATTAACTGAGTCTGTGAGTAACGACTCGTTTAGTCTCCAATGCGGTTTCGGGAATAGCCTGGACTGAATACGGATGGACATTAGCACTAGAGAGTGATCTGAAAGGACTGTGTCCTGAATGGAGGCATCTAGAATGTTTGGTAAGGTATAGAAGGGAGTAAATAGCTGATCAATTCTAGAATATGAATTGTGAGGGCTGAGTAGTGAGTAAAATCCCTGCGACGAGGATGCCTGTCCCTCCACACATCAATTCAATTCTGAGAGTGGAGGAGTTTGGCTATGCGAAGACTGACTTTAGTTGGGCGTAACAGTTGGTTGCCTAGGGGTCTAGTTTTATCTAAAGATTGATCAAATGCAACATTTGAGTCACCCCCAAAAACTATTGTACCCTCCAACAAGGGGGAAAGGGCCACTAATATTTCCTGAAAAAAACTTTAGCTGACCCTGGTTGGGGGCGTAGTACGAAATCAGTTGCCCTTCAATGGTTCCTTTCACTAGAATGTACCTACCCTCAGGGTCCTTAACGTCTGAAATCCACTTGAAGTTGCAATTTTTAGAAAATAGAATAGCTACTCCTTTTGATTTGGATTCTGCATTAGCTAGGTAGAAGCGTGGGAAATAAGTATGGAGGAAATTAGGATTGAATCGGGCAGGGAAGTGAGTTTCCTGGAGCAAAAGGATATCTAGTTTCAGAGATTTATAGAAATCCCAGATCTTCTTACATTTGATGGGGGAGTTTAGCCCTTGAACATTATGGGTGGCAACCCTAAAAGGGAGTTGTGGGAGGTCAGCCATCACTTATAGTGCAGAGTGTGTATCTAATAATAGCGTCACTCACCCTTCCCAGGGTTTTCCCCTTATCCAAGGAACCATGTCTCCACTTGAAGTAATGTCCTTGATCGGCATTCACTCTAGGAGGCAAAAAGAAGGAATGAAAAAAAAGAGACAGAGAGAACAAAAGTATGCAAAATGCAATATTAAACCTTGTAAATCAATCTCGACAAATAAGTGGCCCTAAAAAGGACCATTTTCTCCAAGTAAGGTGTTTGTGACCAAGGGGGGAGAAAGGGTAGAGCCCCTTGGACACCCTTTGGTGTAGACCAAAAAGTCTAGTTCTTACCACTAGACAGCCTATCCCCGACCTAATAAATCAGGTCAGCTAGATAGGCAGAGGCGCAAGTGGACCGTCACCCGTCCACGAGCCCTGTGAAAACAATGCAAAATATAAACATATGACAACTTATAATCTGATCTTAAGTAGGGTCTTGAAACTGACTGTATGCCCCCTATGTCTCTCCCCTAATAAAGAATAGTTGCCCTCCCCACTGGCCCTGGCCCGGGGAGACTCCCCCCCCCTGGAAGGGGGGTAGGAAATTCTCCCCGGGGCAGAACCCTTGACACACCGACAGACCCCGCTGAAACAGGGCAAGAGGACCCTGTGAATATGGGAGGACCATGTAAAGACGTCCAACCTCAAATTAGACACTTTGGTGTCAAAGAAACTCCCAGGTCGGGCCCTGCCATTAGCCTGAAAAACAAACGTATGTTAACAGTAATATAAAGCATTTTAAGGCTTGTTCTAGAAGCTGCAAAAGAGCAAAAGTCAGCATCAGCCCAGCAATAAAATAAGGTTGATAATTAACTCTAGGCCAAAAACAAAAATAGAAAGGGGAAGTTAGGAGATACTTTCCCCTGTAGCAGAGATCCTGCTAGTTAAAAGTTATGTTAAACTTGTCTGAGATCCAAGTCATGGAGGACCATTTTCCTTTGCTCGCTTTGGTTTGGCCTTCTTCCAGAGGGGGGTCCTGGGACTAGTGGGAGTCTGTCTCTTAGTTGAACTGATGTTGCTAGAGGTGTCCATATCGGATTCCTGGGATATCAGTTTTAGATGGAGAAAGAGTTTCTCTCCCTCGTGTAGAGATGAGAAGGCATAATCCCGATTTTTGAAGGAAAATTTAACAGCCAATGGAAAGGACCACTTATAATTGATTTCCTTCTCTGTCAGCACTGCAAGAAGAGGTTTCAAAGCTCTCCTTTTCTGTATTGTCGATGGTGCGAGGTCGGCAAATATTTGAACCGGGTGCCCTTTACAGAGGATCTTGGCATTAATTCTGGACTATTTCATGACCCCTTCCTTTATTGCATAAAAGTGAGGCTTGACAATTATGTCCCTCGGGGTGCCATCTTTCCGAGGGGGCCCCAGAGCTCTGTGAGCCCTGTCCAGCTCCAAACGATGTTTAGGGGTGTCCGGTAATAGATTAGTAATCAAATTTTGTATTGCCTCAGGAATGCCCTTGATCTCCTCTGGAAGTCCTCTCACTCTGAAATTCTCACGTCTCGATCTATTTTCTAGATCATTAATTTTTGGGCCGTATCCAATTGCTCCTGTAGTGAACCGATAAGATCTGAGTTCTGATTGGAGATCGCTGCAGTGGAGTCCAGCTTGTTCTCAATAGCTTCAATACGGACCCCCAACATTTGAAAATCTGATTTAATCTCCCCAGTAATTGTAGCAATCGTGTTTGCTAGCCCCCTCTCAAGGAGAGATGACATTTTTTGGTAGAGATCCTCCACCTGTAAAAAAATGTCAGGGCCAGGAGGAGTAGGTGAAGCTGGAGCCGAGCTGATAGGACCCAGTGATGGGGAAGAGAGTTCCCCTTGGAAACGTCCCAATAGTGATTCTGTGGACGAAGGTGAAGGTAACAGGAGCTGTATGGACCCTCCTTGAGGTCCTGGGGTAAAGGTCAATAAAGCAGGAGATAGTATTGGCCTGGGATCAGGATGTGTTAAATGACCAAGGGTTTCTGAGCGAGGGCTGTCCGTGGCTCCTGTAGCTGCGCCTGAAGTTGTCGCCATCTTGGGACCCCCCTGCTCTGAAGTCGCAGAAAAGAGCAGACTCAGGTCTTTCCTCGCTGATGGTGCAGACATGCAGGAGAAAATCTGCTTTTCTGTAGGGAACAGTAGGGAACAGTACACCGGTCTGCTAGCAAGCCTATGGGCTCTGTGGTCTATATAGAGACCAAGAAAGATATTAACAGTTCTATATTGTTGATGCAACTCCTGTGGACATCCTAAGGGACTTGGTGTATCGTCTCAATACTCTGCAAAGTTAATTGGGAGGGTCTCCATGTGATCGTGTGATTTTGAGGGCTTTTAGGCCTTAGCGGCGGCCATCTTGGTACACCCCGACTCCTCTGGTGTTGCTAGGTTAGAGGACTTGAGGTTTCCAGGAGTTTCCCACAACACTAACCTTCACCCCAGATGCATGGCCAGTTAATCCTGAGTGGATTGAACGGTACTGCTGAATTGGAACATCAGTTCTTGATCCTCTGGGACGATAGAGGGGAGAGGATCCCCTGAATACGGCTCTCCTCCGCGTCGTCTCCCCTTCTTTTAGGGCATCACAGGCGGGAGAGGGTGCGGAGCTCCGGGTTAAGCGTCCATCCTGGAGCTTCCGCACATGCACACTCTTAATATATGATTTTATTAATGTCTGCCATGCAAATTGTCTCTTTAGTATTTTTATTATTGGTTCGGCACCTTGAAGCAATGGAGGCGTTTTTTAAGCTCATATACCACAAGTGCATCATTTGCTGACAGTTAGGTGCTGATTGGAGCTTTTGGGCCGCTGTCACTTCCTGGTTGATGGGAAGAGGCGGAAGTTGAATGCTTGATCTTTTGACTCCCGCCCCACCCAGGAAATGACATGTCAAAATGGTTGGCCAATAGTGTTATTCATTTGTGAATTCCTTGTAATATAAAGTGCGGAACGTCATCCACCTCCTAAGCCGCTGACGAAGTTCCGGTTCCGGGACGATACGCGTGCGGTAGGAGGGAGCGTGTGACGTCATCCGCGATCGACATTCATTCACATTGGCATGGTGGATTTCACTATCTGATTGAAGCGTGTTCCTATGCACTGTTTGTCAGTGCCTTTTATGTAAGTGCAATTTCATTTTACTAATAAATTGACTTTTTAAACGGAGAGCACTTAGAGCTTTACTTTTTACTCTCTATATGACGGTCTGGAGTCCAAGGAAGGACCAAGAACCCACTGTTTGCTGACGATCCTGAAGTGGTTCTGTGGCTGATTTATCATAACCCCCTTGTTAGAGGGCTAAGAGCGCATATGATCCTTTATCTGAGGATCCACACAGGGAGGTGAGCGGCCATCTATTCACTGCCGGTGGTTAACACTGAAGCACCTGTTTCTGGCATGTGTTGCACCTGTGGGACTTCTCATTTGGAAATGCTTGAAGCTTATCATGGACTTTAATATGTTTTGACTAATATCATCAATATTTATAGCGCTGCACTCTTGTCATATTATAGGTGACTAACTTGGCCATTGCATAACATTCCACTTCTTTCCCTTAAAAAACTCTTTGGTTGCTTTCGTAGTATGCTTCGAGTCATTGTCCATCTGCACTGTGAAGTTCCGTCCAAAGAGTTCTGAAGCATTTGGCTGAATATGAGCAGATAATACTGCCTGAAACATTTCAGAATTCATCCTGCTGCTTTTGTCAGCAGTCACATCATCAATAAATTCAAGAGAACCAGTTCCATTGGCAGCCATACATGCCCACGCCATGACACTACCACCACCATGCTTCACTGAGGAGGTGGTATGCTTTGGATAATGAGCAGTTCCTTTCCTTCTCCATACTCTTCTCTTCCCATCACTCTGGTACAAGTTGATCTTGATCTCATCTGTCCATAGGATGTTGTTCCAGAGCTGTGAAGGCTTTTTTAGATGTTTGGCAAACTCTAATCTGGCCTTCCTGTTTTTGAGGCTCACCAATGGTTTACATCTTGTGGTGAACCCTCTGTATTCACTCTGGTGACGTCTTCTCTTGATTGTTGACTTTGACACACATACACATACCCAGGGCTGGATTAAGAGCATCATGGACCTGGTGCTGAGGAAGTTACATCCTCCTCCTCTGCCAGGCCTGTGCTTGCACTAGAATGGTTGCTAGGATGCTAGGCGGTTCTAGCAACCAATAATTTTCACAGCAGTGGACACTGGGCAGTGGTGGGCAGAGTGGTGGCGCCATGGTGACAGGGGGAAGTTCTTGGTGCGGCTGGGCCTATATTAAGGTAGGGGCCTGGAGCTGCAGCTCCAATAGCCCCTACGTTAATCTGGCCCTGCACATACCTCCTGGAGAGTGTTCTTGATCTGGCCAACTGT
>BLSH010445861.1:29546-51437 GCA_018402905.1 Glandirana rugosa
GGACTCCGATCGTGTTTCATTAGAGAGGTGGGTTCTGTGGGGGGTTTGGTCTCTTCTTACCTCCAGGCGATTTCGGCTGAAGCTGAGGACCCCTTTCCAGATTTATTTCCGAATTTGTAAAATTTTGCCTCTAGGTGGGATTGTTTGATCAATTCCAACGATTCTGCCCAGGAGTCGAAGTCGGCTTTAGCGGACCTCCATTCTTCTCTGGTTTGGGGGGTGTCTTGGGTGGAGAGATTACTTTGTGCTAGCCTCAGGCTGGTGCTGGCCGCTTTGAATTTGGACTGGGAGTGTCTTTTGAAAGAAGAGGCATAGGAAATGATTTTCCCTCTGAGATAGGCCTTGCCTGCATCCCAGAAGAGGTTTGGGTTGTCTAGGTGTTGGTCATTAGCGGAGCTGTACTCATTCCAAGCCTTGTGAATGTATCCCTGGAAGTCAGAGTTATCTGCCAGATATTGGGGGAAGCGCCAAGTTTGGGGAATGGGTTGGGAGAGCGAGTCATGAAGAGAAATGGAGATTGGTGCGTGGTCTGAGATCGCGATCTCGTGGATTTCAGCCTCCCTAATCATAGGTAAAAGATTGTTTGTGCAGTAGAAATAATCAATCCTAGTAAATATCTTGTGTGGGTTCGAGTAAAATGTGAATTCCTTTTCTAAAGGGTGGAGATAGCGCCAGATATCGGCCGTGTGTAGAGATTCCATGGCACATGCTAGGGGGGTGGGCGCTAAAGTTTTGTGGTCACGATGCGTTTTCCGTGGATGGGATCTATCTTCAATTTCATGGGAGATCGAATTGAAGTCACCTCCTATTATATGAGGGGTTTGTGGTGAATTTGTTAGGTGAGAAGTAAGTTCCTGGAAAAAGGGGGGGCCCGGGGAGTTAGGGGCATAAACGTTTGTGATTAGAATGTCCTTACCCGACAGGCGTATGTGGGCAGTTAACATGCGGCCTTGCATCGCCGAGCTTGAGGAAATGACTTCACAAGGCAAAGCCTTGTGGATTAGGATGGCTACACCGGCTTTACGACCTATGGCCTCAGAGCCTATTACCGTGCCTACCCAGAGCTTTTTGAGGCGCTGGAGATCAGATTGTTTCAGATGGGTTTCCTGCAGTAGTGCAATATCTGTGCCGAGCCTTTTGAGGTGTCTCAGGATTTTCATCCTCTTAATAGGGGACCGAAGACCCTGGACGTTCCATGACGTGCATCTTATGAATGTGGCGGATAATGGGGAGATGGAAGCCGAGTTAGAGGTGGGGGGGAGTGTCCCTTGCGCGGTGAAGGGGAGAGGGAGCAGTACCCGGTTGTTGGAATGGGAAGAGATGTGTTTGAGTGAGAGCTGGAGTGTTGAGGATGAGATGTAGCGTGTGTGGGGGGGGTCGAGGGAGGAACGGGGGAAACAATGTTGTGAGCAGGAATGATAGAACGGAATAAACAACACATAACTAGTCTGTACTTCGCTTTTTTCCGCATGGGCTCGCAGACAGTAGGTCGCTCCCTACCAACGGCCAATGAGGAAGTAAATAGACATGGGGGACCAGTGAGGTGTTGACACATTAGGGGCGAAAGATGCTCATGAAATGTTTGGACGAGGCACGACTGTACCGTATGGAACCCATGTGGAGCGGCAAAACATAGTTATTACACCAGGGATTAACATAAAGACATTTAACATAAGGTTTCAACGAGGGTGAAACATAGCTACAGTTACCTTATCGGGCCCTGGGGATAAGGGTGGCTTCCTATTAGGAGAGACCAGAGTCAGGGACCCAACGGGCGATAACGGTACTGTGTACCTGTGAGTACAAAAAAGGGAGGAGAGCGTGAATGAGGAGAGTTTTAGGCTGAGCATGGATTCAGCCCACTAGATGGGAGTCCGAGGGTTTCATCCGTTTTGGAGAGTCCTTCCTGGGGCTGCGCTGGTCCAGTGCTCTGGGGATCGAAGATGCCCTTTGAGGTTTGGAAGATGGGAGGTCGGGGTTGGTGACCCTGAGATACTTTTCGGCCTCCTGGGGGTCCTGGAAGGTAAGTTGTTCCCCATTTGTTGCTCTCAGCCTTAGTATTGCTGGGAAAGCCAGGGAGAATTTCATTTGTCGTTGGTGGAGGGAAGAGCAGACATGTTGGAATGCTTTGCGCTTTTTGGATACATCGGCTGAGTAATCAGCGAATATCAGAATCCTTACCCCATCGACAGTGAGCGGGCTTTGTTGTCTGTATTTTGAGAGGATATCAGCCTTGTCCGCATAATTGAGATACTTGGCAATTATGGTGCGGGGAGACTTACGGTCAGGTTGGGGGTTTCCAATGCGGTGTGCCCGTTCGACTAGGCAGGGCCTGTTGAAGCCTAAGGCCTCTGGAATGCGGTGCACGCAGAAATCCATGAGGGCTGAGGCCTGGAGTGTTTCTGGTACCCCCACAAAGCGGAGATTACTCCTTCTCGACCTGTTCTCCAAATCGTCGAGTTTTTGTAAAATATATTGATTGGTCTTAGTTTGAGATTCCTCCGAACGTTGTGATTGGTAAAGCTCGTCCTCTATATTAGAGATTCTGTGCTCAGCCTCATCCAGTCGGGCCTTGTGTTCCCCGAGTTGTTTGGTGATCCGCAGCATCCCCTCAGTGACAGCCTGCTCCACAGTGAGTTTAATCGTGGGGGCGAGGATGGCTGCAACTGCCTGTGCTATTTTTTCATATTGGCCCAGGTCTTCTTGTGTGGAGGAAGGGGGCTTGCTCACCTCCATGTCTGCGGATTGCGCGTCACGATCGTTCGTTGCACAGGCCACATCCCCGGCCTCGATTTGCGGATGTAGTGGTGCGATCCGCGGGCCGCCTTTCCCCAGGTACCGCTCCATAGCAAGGTGTCAGGGGGGGTATCAGGGTTTGATCCTGAGCCCGTGGGTGTCTTGGTGTGGGTCTTTGGTCGGTATGTATGCAGGTTTTCGGCCGTGGAGCGGGAGCTAGTGCGGAGTGCTGCTACTCCATGCGGCGCCATGCTGCTATTCTATACCTCTGTTGGCTATCTATCAAATCTCTATACCTCTCTACCGTGGGATCCTCTATATACCGCTTCTCTGATCCCTCCACTTCTTTCTTGATAGCCACTTCCCATTCCCCATTTTTCTTTTTCATTTTGGTAATCTGTTGAAATAACAGCCCCCTTAAAAAGGCCTTCAAGGTATCCCACACCACCCGCACTGACGCTGTTGCATTGTTGATATTTATAAATTCCCCCAGAGCCGTCAGCACTTCTTTGGGACCATCCATAAGCTCCATCCAAACTGGGTTTACTTTTCAGTTACCCATACTATTAGTCCCCTCTGATCGTAATGACAGTACCAGAGGAGAGTGGTCCTTCAGGCCCCTGGGCATATAAACAATTTTTTCCACCAGGCCTAGGGTCGCCTTATTACTCAGTGACAGGTCTATCCTGGAGAGTGTGGCATGCGTACTAGAAAAACAGGAATACTGTCTTCCTTCAGGATTCCGCACTCTCCAGAGGTCCAATAGCTCTGCCTCTCTAAGAAGTAGAGCAAATCTATCCTCCATCAAGCCATTTCTCCTTTTCCCTGATGGAAACCTATCACAGCATCCATCCAGTACCATATTAAAATCCCCCACCGCAATCACAGGGACACCAGGTTTGTCCTACACAAACTCCATCAACTTTGTATAAATTTTTGAAAAGTAAGGAGTATTGGGATTTTAAGGTGCAATATAATAACCAGTTTTTGTTAAAAAATATAACTTTTTATTTTGTACAAAGCAAACATCAAAAGGACAAATCATATAATTAAAAACATTTCACCAGTACATCACATAACAATTCAGGTGTGTGATCTACGTGTTTCGCCTTACAAATTCAGCTTCTTCAGGAGCTTCTTCAAAAACCGATTTGTTTTTGTTTGTAACTAAAACAGAAGAAAATCATCAAAAATACTGTACATATATCCAATTTCCCCATAGTGTTTCTTTTTGATTGATAAATATTGATCTGTATTTCCATATAATAATTTTGCTATGGTTCTTGTTTGTTTTCAGATGTGCTGATTGCCTTGTCGGGGGTATCCCCACTGTTGCTAGGATCAATTTTGAGGAGTATTGAGCCAATTCTGTGGCAGTCTCCAGGGTTTAGGTAGACAGTCACACGGACGCCCGGGGCACCAGTCGGCCCCAATGTTTATTCATATGGGGCCTGATTGGTGCAGTTTGTGCTTTAACCTCTCCTTTTTCCAGCATAATATAATATGTGATGTAAAGCAGGCATAAATTGGTAAAAGTGGTTATTACATTTCTTTATTGCTAACTTGCCATTTAAGATCTCATAGCTTAAGTTTCACAATAATTGCCAATTACAATTTACTATATTTAAATTTTTATTTAATTCCCTAATTAGGATAATTTATATACATATCTTAAAAAAAAAAAAAAAAAGTTTCTTTGTATTTCATGTGATGTCTAAGTACTAAATACAGGGGGATGGTGCATAGATTTAAAGCCTATCCCTTGGGGTACTCCTAAACCTTTATTCAACTATTTAATAGGTGTTCAATCACCACTTTCCTTATTGGAGACCTCTAAGGGATACATTTTATGTAAAAAAATAGACATTTTTATGTATGTTTTCTTTTTCTTTCTTTTTTCTTTTTTCTTTGATACAGATTTACATAGGGGTTTATCTGAATTTCTATATTTGATCTGTTTTGGATGTTGACTGATTCTGCGTTGACCTATTGGCTCCTCCCATTGATCCCCTAAATACCGGTAAGGTTGACCCCACAGCCAGTGGCTATGGCGAGCTACAGGGGAGATGCTTTCATAGACCTGATGGAGGAAATCCATCAAGCCCAAGGCTCTTCCATAGGTGGTATTACTTTAGATTGGTTCTTTCTGCGGCTTCAAAGGCTGTTAGAAAAGAAATCCAGAATTTACTGGAATAAAAAATATTTTTTGAAATATACTAGTGAAAAAATGGCTCCTTGGGGCCTTCCTATACAAATCTTCCCAAATGTGAAAAAACTCGAACCTGATTTGAAAGCTGAATTGGAAAATAACTTACAAGCTAGTTCCTTTAAAATGATGGATATTCTCTGTCAGCAGTATACCAGTGAAATAGGAACAATAGACAAGGAAATTGAACAACTATATATTGAAAATGCAAATTTATCATCAGATCCGAGTTTTTCTAAACGAGAAGATGACCTAAAATCATATATTGAATCCTTTGTGGGAGAAGTCCTAAAAGGGAAAGAAAAGAAATTTGCTAGAGACAAACTTGCTTATGATGCAAATGAGGCCTATAGATGGTCTACAGAAAGGGGGAGAAAACGAAAGTTTTTGAAACATGTTTCACAACAAAACATGCTGATGAATGATCCTACAGATTCAGAGGGTTCTTCTTTTTCATCCCTCTCTTCAGTCCCAACAAACACCTATCAGTTTGGGTCTAGAGGAAGGGGATCACAAAAACGTAAGGATGATGGCACTAGCTCCCTTACCTCTAAATCTAAACGCACTCCAAATTTGTCACAAACACGTAACCCTTCACGATCTTCTAAATCAAATATGAATTCTTCTTCATCCTCTCATACAAGCACCACTGAATCAACAAATACACTCACAGGGGCAACACCGACTCTTACATCCTTACTAAAACAGAGTTCACCAAATATAACAAATAGTGAAGCACGTACGGCACCTATTTTTGCACCTCAAATTCCTTTAGACCCACAAAAGGCCCCTTCATTGAATCCCACCAAACCCAAGTAAAAACTACAAAACTTGAGGTTATTAATCTTTCTTCCTTTAATTTGACTAAAGAACAAATAGAGGTCTTAGCTCTAGGCCTAACCTTTTGTCCCACAGAAAAAGTAAATAAATTTGAATTAATAAAAGATGTTCACTTGTTCGCATGAAAGCTTATGTTCATGGTCATTTATGACAAGGAGCAAAAGCCGGTGGTTTCCAATCCCCCAAGTGAAGTCTGGGACAATCTCACAATGAAAGAGCTTAAGTCCCTACAAGACCTTATGGATTTGTGGGAAGAAGGTAATCCTCCTGAAGAATTAATTAATAATCTGGAGGAGAATATTTTCTCGAGTCAAACTACCACCCCCTTAGAAAGTAAACTCTTTCCTTCATCACAAACCTACAAAAAGAAATCTACTGCTTTCCCCCTATTGAAGGCCAATCCTAACATCTGGGCCTTTACAAAACAGGTAGAAAAGGAAATTCAAGAGACTCAATGGAGGGATTCCTCCGTGTCTAACCTTAATCCAAAACAAGAATTAGCAAAAAAAGATCTAGCATCCAATCAGGAGATGGTAATTAAGCCGGCTGATAAAGGCGGTAATATAGTAGTGATGGATCGAATTAAATACGAGGACATGGTCCTTAATTTACTCCAAAACAAGGATTGGTGCAGAAAAATACCCAAAATATTTTTGGAAAGAATGACAAAGAAATATAAAGACTTAATCACTATGGCCTTTGTAGAGGGAACAATAGCCAAAAATACTTTTGACTATTTGGATGTAAAAGCACCAAGAACACCAACATTGTATGCTTTACCAAAAATACATACAAATCTAATCCAACAGCCAGGCAGGCCAATTGTATTGGGAAATAACTGCCTAACAGAAGTTAGTTGACGATTACTTAAGACCACATGTGAAAGCTCTCTCCTCCCATATCCAAGACACAAGTGATCTGATAAGGGAGTTGGATGGAATTAATATGCCAAAGGGTGCTTGGCTGGTTACTATTGATGTTGAGGCCCTCTACAACTCCATCCCCCATGATTGAGGGATCAGGGTTATGGAGGGCTTCTTATCAGAGAGGGGGACCACTGCCTCCAAGTATAATCGATTTGTCGCGGGACTTCTCAAGTTCATGTTAAGCAACAATGTTTTTCTATTTAATCGTTCCCATTACCTCCAGGTGCAGGGGGTTGCGATGGGGACTCGTTGTGCCCCATCGTATGCCAACCTGTACCTGGGGGGATGGGAGCGAGATTTATTCGCTAGAGAGGATCTGGGTGAGCATTTGGACAGGGTGGTTCTATGGAAAAGATTTATAGATTATGTCTTTATGATATGGACAGGAACCCATGATGAGATGATTCAGTTCCTGACTGGTCTGGAAGATAATATCTACAATTTAAAATTTACAAGTACATTTCATCAACAATATGTTAATTTCTTGGATATTCAAATTTTCATAGATGAAGAAGGAAATTTGGGATCAACTCTCTATAGGAAGCCATCTGCTGGCAATACGATTTTGAATGCAAAAAGTTCACACCCTGGTCCCTTAATCTCTAGCATCCCTTAGTCAATACTTTGTTCAAAAGATGAAGATTATTTATGAGAGGCAAAGGCCCTACAAATGCGTCTTTTAAATAGAGGTTACAGTCGCTCCCTATTGAAAAGGGCCTACCATCGAGCCAATAATCAATCAAGGCAGTCATTACTACATAAAACAATAGGAAGGACAAAGATAACCCCAATGTCAGGTTGATAACAAAATATTCAGCCCAGCACCAACAGGTGAGAGACATATTGGCAAAACATTGGTACCTATTAAAAGGAGATGATACAGTTAGTAAATATTTTAATGAATATCCGGAAATAACATATAAAAGATCGAGATCTCTTAAGGACCATCTGGTCCATAGTCACTATGATCCTAAGCTTAATAGAAAATTATATAAATGTTGTGGTACCGCCCCTTGCAAGGAGTGTAACTTGCCAATACATTTATACTGCAGAAAAGATAAAATTACCTAATGGTCAAATCTATAGGCCACATTTTTATGCGACCTGTCAATCAATAGGAATTGTCTACTACATGGGATGCCAATGTGGAGCATTCTATGTGGGGAAAACAAAAAGGCCCTTTTTCCATAGGATAAGGGATCATGTTAAATTAGTCGTCGCCAAAAAGTTTGAAGGCCCCATAAGCTGTCATATGGGGCTACATCATACATTTGATTCCCGGTTGATGAAGTTTTTTGCTTCAGTCAGGCGCTCAGAAGACAGAAGTCATCTTGAACGCCGGCTTGCCGGCTGGAGTACCTGAGTCTGATTCCAGACACGGTACAGGCTGGGGTGTTCCTAACACCGAGCAAGCTTCTAATGCTTTAGGCAGGGCGAACCCTGTGATCGCGCCAGTGGTTCTCCTTACGGTTCTGCATACGGGTGTTGGGGCTCAGGAGGTCGACTTGCGAAGCGATACCTTACGCCCAGAACACTCGGCTACTGCGGAAGGCAATTTAGTCGCGGTGGGACAAATCTCCTATATCCCTGGACAGGCCAATCAGGTCGGAGTGTCAGTCCAGGGAACCCTTGGTTTGGGGGATTCAGGTTCCGGCCCTAAAGGGGGGGAGAAGTTTTCTCCCCCTCAATTGGTCGATGTAGGTACCGGAACTGAGAGCGATCAAGCTCTGCCTGTCCCGTGGGACAGTAGGGCTGCGCCGCCCGGTTCTGGTTCAGTTGGTCAATGCCACGGAGGTGGCATATGTAAACCATCAGGGCGGAACAAGAAGCGCAGCAACAGCCGCGGAGGCGGCTCTGATCCTTCGGGGGGCAGTGTCTCACAGGCCTCAAGGGCAGTATCGGCTGCTGTGCATTTTTCCTCCTCTAAAGGCTCTACCACGGGTCGTACGCGGGGTAGAGGCGGAGGAAATCCCGACAATCCGGGTAGCTCCGGCTTGGCCCCGGCGCCCTTGGTACACCAACGTAGTACGAATGGTGGCAGAGGTTCCGTGGCGGCTTCCACTTCACGGGGACCTGCTGTTGCAGGGGCCCATCTTGCACCCTGCTTTACCCTTGCTGGTTTTGACGGCTTGGCTATTGAGTCCCAGGTATTGAGGGATAGGGGTGTCTCGGACTCCGTAATCCCGACTATGATAAAAGCACGTAAAAGTTCCTCACGTAAGATTTATCATAGGACCTGGAAGGCCTACATTACCTGGTGCGAGGCAGGGGGTTGGAACCCCCGCTCTTAGAGAGTATCCAGAGTACTGGCATTTTTACAGCAAGGTCTGGACAAGAACCTGGCGTTAAGTACGCTTAAGGGGCAGATTTCGGCCCTGGTGGTTCTTTTTCAATGGCCCTTGGCGTCTCATTCATTGATCCGTACATTTGTACAGGGGGTACGTCATGGGGCTCCTCGGATACGGTCGCCTTTGGCACCGTGGGGTTTGAATTTGGTGCTTTCTGTGTTGCAGAAACCGCCATATGAAAGGATTAGGGACATTCCCTTACAGTTGATGTAGCAGAAGGTGGCCGTTCTGGTAGCTATCACATCCGCCAGGCTGGTGTCGGAGTTAGCAGCATTATCCTGCAAGTCACCTTACTTGGTCCTCCATAAGGACAAGGCAGTTTTGCGACCTTCCCCTTCGTTTCTTCCGAAGGTGGTTTCTTCCTTTCATTTAAATGAGGATATTGTTCTCCCCTCATTGTGCCTGCACCCATCACATCCCAAGGAAGCTGAGCTGCATTCTTTGGATGTGGTGAGGGCCTTGTGCGTGTATTTAAGCTCTACAGCTTCCTTTCGGAAGTCTGATTCTTTATTTTTGCTGGCGGAAGGGTCGCGCAAAGGTATGGCGGCCTCGTCAGCTACCGTGTCTCGTTGGATACGGAAGACCGTGGCTCATGCGTATGAGATTCGAGGTAAGGTTCCCCCATTTCCAGTCACGGCTCATTCCACCAGGGCAGTTAGTACGTCCTGGGTGTGCAAGGCAGCTACTTGGGCCTCAGTGTACACGTTTACTAAGTTTTACAAAATTGATGTTGCAACATCCTCGGATGCTGCTTTTGGCCGCAAGGTATTACAAGCGGCAGTATAGGCGCGGTTAGCGCCGCCTGAGAGGGCGTTTTTCTGTCGGGTACAGTTGTTATGATTTGCCCACCCCTCTTGATTGGCACAGCTTTGGGACGTCCCCATGTGTCATAAGAATGCCGCGTCTGTCAGTGAACGGAAGAGAAAAAGGGATTTTTTGTATAACTTACCGTAAAATCCTTTTCTCTGAGTTCACTCACAGACGCAGCACCCACCCCTCTGCGTTGGTTTTGTACGGCTTGTTACAAACTGATGTGCTGTACAGAGCAGGGGGATTATATGCTAAGGTGAGAACGGCCCCCTGGGAGGGGCCAGCCTACACTTTTGTTTGTTTTGCCTAGGCTACTCCTAGTAGGATGAGCATAACCCCATGTGTCATAAGAATGCTGCGTCTGTCAGTGAACTCAGAGAAAAGGATTTTACGGTAAGTTATACAAAAAAATCCCTTTTTCTTTATTGCTAACTTGCCATTTAAGATCTCATAGCTTAAGTTTCACAATAATTGCCAATTACAATTTACTATATTTAATTTTTTATTTAATTCCCTAATTAGGATAATTTATATACATATCTTTTTTTTTTTTTTTTTTAAAAAGTTTCTTTGTATTTCATGTGATGTCTAATAAAGTTGACATTGACTTTGCCTGCTTTTCCTATTTCCTGTGGGAAGTGCAGAGGATGCTGCTCCCTAGAGTGACGGTTGTTGCTCTTTTGAGTGGCGGCTGTTAGCTTCATTTGGGGTGCAGCATCGATTCTTTGCAGGGAACACTTAAGATGGCACGTATCACGCCGCTACAGCGCGATTGGCCAAATAGTTAAACCAATAGCGACTGGTGGGAGGGAACCTGAAGCACCCAATAGGCGTCCGCAAACGAGCGGCGACGTCAGACACTGCTCGTTTGGAGGGGGTATATAATTCCCAAGCAGCCGGCAGCGCGGTGCATTGCTGCTGGCTCTGAGTGGACACATACAATTGTAAAAATTGAACAAACCTGGACTCCTTAGCAGTTGAATATCTATTGTTACTCCTTTTTAACAACATATAACATAAATTGAGGTATTAATAGTCATCTTCATTGGATTTCTTTTTCAGTTTGATGGGTTTTGCAGTATCAAACCAAGGTGAAAAACTTTTTTGAATCCGGTTAAGGTATCTAACCCCCCATCTTTCTTTTTTTGAAACCTCACAGGTAAAAAATTAACAAATTGTAGCTGTAGAGATTCTTGAATTTGTGTATTGATTTACAGCAGACCAGTCCCTGGGAAGTACTTTTGCTTGCCAGTGACAGTGTGCAGTTTATAATATTCCTCAATTAATTTCAATAGTTGCATTATTTACTGCTGTTTTTTAGCACCTTAAGGGAGGCCCATCCCCTCTGGTGGAAAAAGACAGGAAGATGCTCATTCAACATTTCTGACCTATGTATGGATTCAATACCAGATAGAGGTGAGAATAAGCATGCAAAACAGGTACAAATATTAAATAAATGGTCCAAGGGCTTGTTACCCGGTAGGGTGGGATCATTGGGATTTAATTTAGTAGGCAGATGAAGATGCCAAATACTCAAATTCGTTTAATTGGTTGCTCTCAAAATCCCTAATGAAGCATTAATTGTTTTAAAAAATAATTAAAAAATAATAAAAAATCTAAATATTAAATAAATCTTTTTTACTCATCAGTGGTTTACTCCCTCTGTGGCTTGTCGAATACCCCCTGGATGATTGTGCTACAGTAGTGTCCGTGGTTCTGTCTCCATAGCTCCTGGTACCAAGGTGAGGGTTGGTCTTGACATGGTAGTCAGCACAAAATATTTTATGTACATATTAAATGTATTTGCTTTCAAGTGTGTTTAATAGTCCTCTTTTCCTCAAATTTATGATGGACACTATGGGGAAATTGGATATATGCACAGTATTTTTGATGATTTTCTTCTGTTTTAGTTACAAACAAAAACAAATTGGTGTAACAAGGCTCCTGAAGAAGCTGAATTTGTAAGGTGAAACATGTAGAGCACACACCTGAATTGTTATGTGATGTACTGGTGAAATGTTTTTAATTATATGATTTGTCCTTTGTCCTTTTTATGTTTGCTTTGTACAAAATAAAAAGTTATATTTTGTAACAAAAACTGGTTATTATATGGCACCTTAAAATCCCAATACTCCTTACTTTTCAAAGATTTGTACTAAATACAGGGAGATGGTGCATAGATTTAAAGCCTATCCCTTGGGGTAGTCCTAAACCTTTATCCATCAACTTGTATAGTTTCTCTGTATTAAACGGAGGAGGTATGTACATATTTGCCAGGACAAACTCTATTTTCTATGGTGAGAAATAAAAAGATCTAGTGACCAGCGTCGTCCACTTCTATCTGTCTGGTGAAGAAAGACACTCCTTTTAATAAATACACTCACACCTCTTGAGTAGGTTGTGTGGACCAAATTGCTTTTGGAATGGTCTACCTCCCAGTTGGGAGAGTGACTCCTTAGAGAGGTGAGTCTCCTGCAGACAAATTATTTCCACCTTATATCTATCCATTTTTGCAAAGACTGTTGCCCTCTTTGCAGGACTTCCCATTCCTCTTATGTTCCAGGAACCAACATTCAACCGTTTAGCTTGCATTGACAAAAACTATTACTTTTTCCATCCCATTTTAACCCCTACTTAACCTATGCTGAATAAAAGGAGAGAAAGGAGTGATACCTCCCTCCCTTTACTTATAGTGCCACTCATATCTTTGTGTGTCAATACTTTTCCTTCCGAGTGAATTCCAACTCTGTGAAAACGGGATTTTTTGACTTACTGTAAAATCCCTTTCTCTGAGTTTGTCGACAGGCACAGCGATTCTTAGGACCAAGTGGGTTATACTGCCATCTTCAGGAGTTTATTAGGCAGAACAGGCAGTTCTAACCGCAAAAAGAACAGCAACAGGCACAACCCCTCCCAGGGGGCAGTCCCCACTGGCAGATAACCCCACACCCAGCTGCTGCTAGCTCAGTTCTTAACAAGCAGTGCAACATCCAGAGGGGTGGGTGCTGTGCCTGACGACAAACTCAGAGAAAGGGATTTTACGGTAAGTAAAAAAATCCCGTTTTCTCTTTAGTTCGTCAACAGGCACAGCGATTCTTAGGACTAAGTGGGACGTCCAAAAGCAGGGCCAAAAATGAGGGGTGGGTAACAGAACAACAACAGAACTACACCCAACCGAACCCTCAGTGAGGAACCACACGTGTCTCACACGGCCGCCTGCAAAACCTTGCGGCCAAGCGCAGCATCCAAGGATGCTAAAACATCAACTTTGTAAAACTTTGAGAAGGTGTGCACAGAGGTCTAAGTAGCCGCCTTGCACACTTGAAACACAGACGCCTGATGTAGGAAAGCCCAGGAAGTGCTAATCGCCCTGGTAGAATGAGCTGTAACTGGAAAAGGAGGCTCCCGACCCCAAACAGCATAGGCTCGGGTCACCGCCTGTCTAATCCAACGTGAGATAGTGGCCTATGAGGCCGCCAAACCTTTGCGTGGACCATCCACCACGACAAAGAGAGCATCCGACCTCTGAAAGGAGGCCATAGATGCCAGATATACCCACAGGGCCCGAACAACATCCAGGGAGTGCAAAGCAACCTCCTTAGGGTGAGATGGGTGTGGGCATAGCGAAGGAAGGACAATGTCCTCATTGATGTGGAAAGATGACACCACCTTCGGCAAAAAAAGGAGACGGGCGCAAGACAGCCTTATCCTTATTTAGGACCAAATAAGGAGACCTACAAAACAGAGCCGCCAACTCAGACACCCGCCGAGCGTATGTGATAGCCACCAGAAAAGCCACTTTCGGCAAAAGCAAATGCAGAGAGATTTCCCTGATATCTTCAAAGGGCGGCTTCTGAAGTACCAAGAGGACCAAATTGAGGTCCCATGGCGCCAAAGGCGACCGTACCTGGGGGGGGCAACATGTCGAACCCCCTGCATGAAAGTACGGATCAATGAATGCGTCACCAAAGGACGCTGAAAAAAGATTATATATACAACATATGCAGCGCCAAAAATTGAGGTAGATAAATATCAGTTCATCACTTGAAGCATGGAATTCACATATACATATCGGTAATCTCTGTAATGATCAAGCCGTAAAAGAAGGAATAGGTGGAGGCTTACCAGATGATGGTAAAATATGCGCCGTGGTATAATAATGGTCAGCCGGGGTTGTAGCTCATCCCATCTCAGAATCAGACACTCTCTTTCCTCTGTCAACTTCTCAAACGTCGCCCTCACGGCAGAACTTGTTGCACTTCTCAACTCCACTCACCTCCAGTCTGCCACGTCCTACGCGTTACAGCACGTGACTTCCACAGGGGAACGAGTTCCCCTGTGGAAGTCACGTGCTGTAACGCGTAGGACGTGGCAGACTGGAGGTGAGTGGAGTTGAGAAGTGCAACAAGTTCTGCCGTGAGGGCGACGTTTGAGAAGTTGACAGAGGAAAGAGAGTGTCTGATTCTGAGATGGGATGAGCTACAACCCCGGCTGACCATTATTATTTCACGGCGCATATTTTACCATCATCTGGTAAGCCTCCACCTATTCCTTCTTTTACGGCTTGATCATTACAGAGATTACCGATATGTATATGTGAATTCCATGCTTCAAGTGATGAACTGATATTTATCTACCTCAATTTTTGGCGTTGCATATGTTGTATATATACTCTGTTGGACAATTTTAGATCTATTGTTTTATGCGTGCTGCCCCTTTAAACTATTTAATTTATTAATTATTCTCTTACGGAACATTATTATTTTTATCTGAGTGAGCGCGGGTTGCTACCTGTTTTTTGCTGAAAAAAGATTGCCAGAGCAGAAACCTGACCCTTGATAGTGCTCAACGCCAGTTTCTGGTCGAGGCTCTTCTGTAGGAAGGCCAGAACTCAAGACACCGAGAAAGAACGAGGGTTCCACCCCCCGGCTTCGCACCAGGCAATGTAAGCCTTTCAGGTGCGGTGGTAAATCTTATGTGAGGTGGCCTTGCGTGCCTTCAACATCGTAGGAATCACAGAGTCGGAAACCCCTCGATCCCTCAACACTTGGGATTCAATAACCAGGCCGTTAAAGCCAGAGAGGGTAAAGCAGGGTGCAAGATGGACCCCTGGGACAGAAGGTCCTCGCAAAGCAGGAGCCACCAGGGAACGTCCACCACCATCCGTACTACGCCTGCGTACCAAGGACGCCTTGGCCAATCTGGAGCGACCAGAACGGTCGGTATACCCTCCGCTTCTATTCTGCGCAGAAGGCGCGGAAGCAGTTTGAGAGGAGAAATGGCATAGATGAGCTGATACCAATCCCACGGAGCTACAAGAGTATCCGCCGCGTCCGCTAAGGGGTCCCTGGTCCTGCTCACACCCCGATTGAGGCGGGACGCCAACAAGTCTACGTCTGGAACACCCCATCTCAGACAAATCTGATGAAACACATCCGGGTGCAGGGACCACTCTCCCTGGTCCAGACGCTGACGAATGAGACAGTCCGCCTGCCAATTTTCTACGCCCGGTATGTGGACGGCAGAAATTGCTGGAACATGGCTTTCTGCCCACCGCAGGATGGGAGCCACCTCCGAGGCCGCCGCCGAGCTTCTCGTCCCGCCCTGGTGGTTCACATATGCCACGGCCGTGGCATTGTCTGACTGAACCCGGACAGGGCACCCGTGTAGTCTCGACATCCAATGGGAGAGGCAGCACCAAATCACCTGCAATTCCAGGACATTGATTGAGAGATGAGATTCCTCTTGAGACCACCATCCCTGGGCAGAGAGCAGCCCCAGGACTCCGCCCCAGCCTGTCAGGCTGGTGTCTGTCGTAATCACTGTGCAGTGAAGGGGGAGAAAGGACTTCCCCGACCGAAGAGCTGGGGCCCGCAGCCACCAGAGCCGCGAAGCCCTCACCTGGTGATTCAACCTGATCACCCGATCTAGTGAAAATAGGGACCTGTCCCATCTCAGGAGAATTTCCCGTTGCAAAACACGGTTGTGACACTGAGCATATGGGACTGCCTCAAAGGAGGCCACCATGAGGCTCAAGACCCGCATGCAAAAACGGATTGAGGCCCATTTCTGGGACAGTAGGGACCGAATCGCCGACTGAAGCGTCTGCCGCTTGGTTGGCGGGAGAAAGACCTTCGCCTGGGCTGCATTTAGGACCAGCCCCAGATACTGCAGGCGGTGAGACGGATTCAGAACCGACTTCGGGAGGTTGATCACCCACCCGAACTCCTGTAGAGTGTGCAGGGTGATTGTCACATTGTCCCTGAGCGCTGGAGCCGACTCTGCATGCAGGAGAAGGTCGTCCAGGTACGCCACCACTGCCTCAGCAGAGCCAGAACCGGGGCCAGTATGTTGGTGAAGACCCGAGGCCAGGCAAAACGGGAGAGCCACAAACTGGTAGTGCTCTTCCCCGACCGCAAAGCGCAGGAAGCGCTGGTGCTGGGCACAGATAGGGACATACAGGTACGCATCTTTGATTTCGAGAGAGGCCAGGAAATTGCCCTGGTGCAGGGCCGCTACCACTGAGCGGACCGACTCCATGCGAAACCTGTGAACCCACACAACCCTGTCTGAGGTCCTTCAGGTCCAGGATGGGACAAACCCCATCCTTCTTTAGAACCACGAAAAGGTTGGAATAAAACCCTTGGGAACGTTCCGCCCATGGAACGGGAACAATCACCCTTAGCCCAGCAGGTCCTGCACAGCCCCGAACAGGGCCCGCAGCCTGCCCGCAGGCAGCTGCAGGTTGGAGGCGAAAAACCTGTCTGGGGGGCAGGAACGAAATTCTATGCTGTACCCCGAGGAGACCATCTCGAGGTCCGAAATGCGGGAGGACCACCTGTCTGCGATCTCCAGGAGACGTTCCCCCCACCCAAACGCCGGGTGGGGGCAACCCTTCATGCGAAGGAGACCTTGTCCTCTGGCTTGGTGCGCTTACGCAGCCAGGGATGCTTCTGTCCACCCGCGTGGGGCCTTGGTGGGCTGTGAACCCTTGCCTGAGGAGCGGAAGGGATGAAAAGGCCACCTATGGGCCGGAAAGGAAGGGCCCTGCCGGCGAGGGGGGTCCGAGCTCCTCCTAGACTCCGGGAGAAAGGTGCTCTTCCCTCCCGTGAGATTTTTGATCATCTCATCCAAGGAGTCACTGAAGAGCCGCCCCCCCGGAAAGGCAAGTCCGCCAGGGCCTTCTTAGAAATATGGTCCACGGACCAGCACTTCAGCCAAAGCCACCGCCTAACCACCACAGAGACCACAGATGCCTTGGATATCAGGGAGGCCATGTCCAGAGCAGCAGCGCACAGATACTGAGCCCCTGGACCATCCGGTCTGCAAGATCCACACACTCAGGAGAAGCCTGCGTCTTGCACAACTCGCTGTGTAGCAGCTTTGCCCACTTAGTGAGCGTTTGCGACACCAGCGCAGAAGCCACAATGGGCCGCATGGCAGACCCCGTTAGAACAAATAGGGATCTGACGCAAGCCTCGGCCTTTCTGTCAGCCGGGTCCTTAAAGGACGGTGTGCCCTCCACCGGGATGGTGGTCGCCTTAGTCAGGCGGGACACGGGGGATCAACCACAGGAGGCGATACCCACTTCTGCAATAATTTATCCTCAAAGGGATAACGCACAGCGAAACGCTTCGGAATGGGAAGGGAGCTCTGAGGCCGAGCCCAGTCCTTATAGACAAATTTATCCAGAAAATCCACATACGGAAAGACCTTAGCCGCAGGGCCCGGTCTATGTGACCCGAAGGAGGACGGGCACCCTCTTAGAGGGTTCCACTGCTTCTTCCAGTTGCAGGGTCTCACGCACTGAGGTTATCAGAGCGTCTACAAGAGCCTTCTCGTGCGCAGCAGCGGACGCCTCTGACTCGACCTCGCTATAAGGAGCATCTGGGATCTTGCCGTCCGACAGTTCAAGGGGGGTCCCCGCCACGGTGGAGCCCCCCTGGGGTTTGAAGGGGGCAAGGGGCGCTTTTTGGTGTCCCTGCGGTTAAACAGCGACTCTTCCTGGGAGACAAACGTCTCCAGGACCGTGGACATGGCGTCTACAAGGGATGGGGCCCCTGAAGTGCTGGCTGCAGGCACCGAGAGGTCCGGTGGGGAAGCACCCGCATCGGCTGCCATTCTGTCACCCACCCTGGCAGTGCCAAGAGAATGAGGCCTATTGCCAGGAGACCACTGCACCCCCCACCCCACAGCTGCGCAAGGCTTGTCACAGGGGCACCCCAGGGGGGACTCACCACCCAACCCGCAGAGGAGCTGCCTGCTGCTGCTGTCCGCCGATGTCGCTGCCTTCACCACGCTCCTACTGCCCACACTGCTGCTGTGCTCAGAGCTGCTGCCGCTCCAGTGAGATCCGCGCTGAGCTGGGGGGTAAATCGGTGCCAGAAACGGCCAGGACCGCCCCTCAGCAACACACAGGCCCTCCACGTGTAGAAACCACAGGAAAACGGGCCGCCCATGCACCCCATGTAACAGCGCCGCGGCTACACCAAAATGGCCACTGACCGATCCCAATGCTTTTAAATGCGGCCGGCTACAAGAAAATGGTGGCCAGAAATGGCCAGGACCGCCGAAACCGAAACCCCATGTAACAGCGCCGCGGCTACCCCAAAATGGCCACTGACCAATCCCAATGCTTTTAAATGCCGCCGGCTACAAGAAAATGGCGGCCAGAAACGGCCAGGACCGCCCCTCGGCAACACACAGGCCCTCCACGTGTAGAAACCACAGGAAAATGGCCGCCCATGCACACTAGAGGCCGAAACCCCATGTAACAGCGCCGCGGCTACACCAAAATGGCCACTGACTAATCCCAATGCTTTTAAATGCGGCCGGCTACAAGAAAATGGCGGCCAGACGCCAAAAATGCGACGAACCGACCGCCGAGCACGAGGCAAGTGGGGGGGGCGGATGGGGACCAGCTAGGGCCCATTACCCAAAACACACCCTGGAAGCCCAGGGGAGGGGAAGGGGGTGCGACAGAGGGGTGGGGGAGGGGGCAAGAGCGAGGAGGGGGGAGACCACCCACCCGCCGGCTCCAGAAGGGGAGGGGGGACGTACTTACCCCATCTAGTCGGGCGGTGCGGGGGATCCCACCCGAGACAGCTTACACGCTCCCGGCTAGGCCGGAGGGAGCTGTCGGCCCTGGACGCACTGCGTGCGATGGCGGGGCGTTTAACCCGCAGGGCCACCCAGTCTGATCGGGGCTTGTCGTGGTCGACCCAGCGCAAAGCATCCGGTCTAACGCGTGATGGCCGGCTGGGGAGACTACCTGGATGCAAGAACCAGCCTGTCGCCCAGCACGGCTGATTGATTGTAGTCTTCATCTGTGAGGCTGTCCCAAAACAGCCGAAAGTGGCCTAGAGAGGTACCACAGATCCCAACAGGGAGCCTAGGTCTACTCCTTGCACTAGGCAGAAAAAACTGAGCTAGCAGCAGCTGGGTGTGGGGTTATCTGCCAGTGGGGACTGCCCCCTGGGAGGGGCTGTGCCTGTTGCTGTTCTTTTTGCTGTTAGAACTGCCTTTTCTGCCTAGTAAACTCCTGAAGAGGGCAGTATAACCCACTTAGTCCTAAGAATCGCTGTGCCTGTCGACGAACGAAAGAGAAATACCTTTATTAAGTTTTTCTTTGTGCTATCTGAAAAGTGCCTTTACTCTTTATATGTGTTTCTACCTTACAAACGTCCCATTTTATACCACACCACATTATCCCTCACGCATCCACAATCTGAAATAATCACAACCCCCCTCCCATCCCTCCCCCTCCCTGGGCCTTACCAAGCCTACCCTGGGGGCATGTCTTGTGGCCACTTCTATCCTTCCCCCTACAACTTGTACCATGTGTATTGTGCCATGTCAACCAATCCCACCCCACTCCAAATTCATTGACAGTGTATTCTTACCCCTACCACCCCCCTATCCGTGGTTCACCCTCATACTCTTACGTGCATCTGCTATTCCTGCTCCCTACTATGCATACTTTAAAAAAATAATAAAAAATAATAATAATTTTTTCTTCTTATCCTTGCCCCTCTCCCCCTCCGTGCGGTCTCGATAGACCATTCCCTACTCTTAACAAACCATTTTAAATCGTGTCTAGTTTGATGTTGATTGATTGTCATCCAACCGTTTTGTGGCCCCCAGCCAGGTTATCAAAAAATTGGGTCCTGCCAAAGGCTATGAGGTAGAGGTAGAGGTCTAAAAGGAACTCTATGTGCTCTCTCAATGAAGAAAGAGGATGAAAAAGTTTCTGTCCCAAAGGTGTCTTTGAGTCATTTTTCTAAAAACTCTGTAGCATTGGACCCCTCTCTATGCTCCGGAAGGCCCACCACTCTCACATTATCCCTCCGAAGCCTGTTTTGTCATCCGTTTTGGCAGTGTGGGCCTCCATTTTCAGCTTCTTTTTGAGGGGATTCAATTCATCCTCTACCACACCCAGCCTCCCCTCCATAGCTTTAGCCCTTTCCTGGATATTCTGCAGGTCATGCCTTGCAAGGGAGACCTTCTCTAATCCCCTTCATTTGATCAAATAGTTCTGTCAATGTAGCCCTGCAGATGTTAACTACATGCAGGACCTGTGACCTTGGCCAACATAAACAGCTCCAACTCAGCACAAGTCAGTTTCTTTAGATCTACCATGCAACTCCCCACAGAATTCCAATCCGGTCTAACCATCTTGAGAGGAGATTTTAATGTAGCAATGTTTCCACTCCTAGATACTTCCACAGGCACAACATCTCTGCCCTACAAAGCCATTCGGAAAATTAAACTGCAGATTCAAAGCCTACTTCTACACGATACATGGCGCACCCTCCACCCCAACGACAGACTATAGTCTTTGTTGTTGGGGTGGAGGGTACGCCATGTATCGTGTAGGAGTAGGTTTTGAATTTTTTTTTCTCTGCCCCGCACAATAAATTCTCGAGAATCGATTATCTATTCTTGTCACAAAAAGACCTACACTTCCTTTCCAATGCCACCATTGAACCAATGATCTTGTCGGATCATCATCCAATTACCATGACCCTAACATTCTCAGACAATGACACCTCCACAAAAATCTGCCGCTTAGACTCCTTGCTCCTAACCTCAGAAGAGGCTATCAAAAACATCCGTAAATCCATACAGGAATTCTTTGTAATCAAGGATACGCCCGACACAGCTCCCCTCACCCAATGGGAGGCCCACAAGTGCACCATAAAAGAGGAAAACTTATTGCATTAAAAGCAACCAAAAGGAAGGCCCAACAAAAGACAATCGCAAACGTAATCACCAAGATTAAAACCCTTGAACTCGTACATAAGCAAACCCAGGCACAACAAACAAATCAGGAATAGAGTTGAGTGAACCCAAACTGTAAAGTTTGGGTCCGTACCGAACTTTGGGGTGTCCGTAACCTGTACCCGAACCCTGACATTTGAAAAAAAGTTCGGGTTCGGGTATTTTATCCCGCGTGTTGATTAGCTGCAGGGCAGCCAATCAACAAACGTTTTACTGGTTTGCCCTTAGAAGCCATCACAGCCATGCCTACTAATGGCATGGCTGTGATTGGCCAGTGCATCATGTGACCCAGCCTCTGTAGTGCTGCATGTCACATACTCTCGGGCTAGTGTAGGGAGAGGATGCTGCCGGCGCTGTGAGGGACAGATTGCAGATATAATAACATCTCATCCTGCATTACAGAACAATCTGAATCTGGGCTAGGTAGAGTTTACTACTACTACTGCTTTGAGGGACAGATTGCAGATCTCATCCTGCATTACAGAACGATCTGATTCTGGACTAGGTAGAGTTTACTACTCCTGCTTTTAGGGACAGATTGGTGACCGGTTAGTGTCGGTACGGTAATCATCCGTACCGACACTACCGAAGATTCCCGTTTGGTCATTTTGCAAACAACTAACCGACGGGACGTCGATTAGTTGTGCGCCCTATTTTATGGGCTTGGGCTTGAAAAAAAGTTTACAGTCCCAAGCCCATGTCCAATGCCTGTGGGGTTTCAAGCCATGCCTGGGTTTGAAATGTC
>BLSH010445861.1:75650-108934 GCA_018402905.1 Glandirana rugosa
TTACCTCTCGCCTTGTACCCTATACGTTCGTATGTAATCTAGCGAGGGGTGGTGTGTCTTGTAGGGAGTTTTTTAATGTTTGTATTTCAGTCTTATACGAAGTTTCCAGTCTATATACGTACTTATCCATGTCCTCCCTGGTGGGGAGCGATCTAATGTATGCTTGCATATCCCATGTTCCGCTCTCCATTTCCCTAATATCTGGTGGAGGTATTTGTATCGTTACTGCGGAGGTCTGGTTTATGTGTTCTGGAGAGCTCCCTTCCTCTATTCCCAACGTCTCATTTTGATTTTGTGATTGATTAAAGTAGCCTTTTATATCAGGTTTTTGTGTCTGAGTCTTTGTTGTTTTACTTGTATTGCTGGATGTACTTTTTCTCCCTTGTTGGGAATGAGTAGCTTTTCCGGGCATCCTTATGGGTTTTTTATTAGGGTTCTGTAAATTTTCAGGGTGGAGGGTGACAGTGTTGGTAGTGCAGGACAGTGTTGTGGGGGGGGTTCAGTAGCTGTATATTCAGTCAAGCAGGCGTGTGATAACTTCCACTATATTAATGTGAACAGTATGTTGATTTGCCTTAATCAGTAATCAATAAACCTCTTTTCGTCTCCTGCTTATGTTTCAACAGTTTATGGTACCTGGTTACCAGAGTTCTTCCAAAACAGCCTGATCCAGTCCAGCTTCTGTTGTCTGGTTTTGTCTCCTTACCTATTACCTCCCCCTGCTTCTATCCACTGTGCACTTTAAGCAGATATCAAACGCCAAACACTCACCCTCCTATCCCTTCCAAGGGATGCCTGCACCTTCTTCTGCCGATCGCCGTCTGTCAGGGGAGCCGGTGTTCCTGCTCTGTATGCTGTTCCGCCCTGGGTTGCCACCGGGGCGGGTTCGTGTTTGGGAGGGGTGGGTGTCGGGAGACCCGTTGAGGCACCTCCAGGTCCCCGGTCCTCTCTCCCTCCTCTACTTGTCCAGAGCTTGTTCCGCTGTTCGCCCGGCGTGCCTTGTTGAGGAATCCGACCGGTTATCCGGCTGTTTGCTTTCCCCCTTAGGTACGGCTGAGGGCTAGGTACTTAGCCCGACGGCTCAGATCGCCATTACGCGGACGGCGTGTACCTCCATGTGGAGGCGACTCTCACCAGGCGGCCATCTTGGTCAGCAGCTCCTCCCCCCTCCACAGAGAATTTTTGAACATGGAAATAAGAATGGAAGAATATTGGCATGGTTGGCTAAGGGCCAGTTTGCTGTGACGCGTATTAGTGGTATTAGAGACCCTAGGGGAGACCTATTAGGGTCCCCCCATTCACAATAGGTTTTTCCAATATTACCGGCTCCTATACTCTTCCCACGTGCCTTATAGTACCTCTGACTTGCACACTTACCTTGACAGAATTGCCTTTCCCACTCTTGACTCTTGAGACTAGTGCTGACTTGGACAAGGATATAGTCAGACAGACAACTGCTCCCAGGTAAGGGCTAATCACCTACCGCTGATACCAGGTGCTCCGTCCAGACCATGGACTGTGCAACAAGTAACGAGAAAAGAGATGACGGCACTCCGGATTAAGCGGTGAAAAGCAGTGTAGGCTTTATTGGAAAACTTACTGCATGGTGTAAAATGAATCCATAATTCCAACGAATGCACAAATACAAATCCAGTCACAGATCAAACAGGTACAAGATGAGATAGACGCGTTTCGCGAATCTATGTTCGCTTAGTGCACCATGCAGTAAGTTTTCCAATAAAGCCTACACTGCTTTTCACCGCTTAATCCGGAGTGCCGTCATCTCTTTTCTCATTACTTGGACAAGGATATCACCCTGGAGGAAGTTCAGCTGGCTATTACTCAGCTTAAGCGGTGGTGGTGCTGGTGCCCAAGCCGGGTAAGAAACCGTCCAATATCTCTATTAATGTCAATGTGAAGGTCTTGGCAAATCATCTTTCTAAGGTTCTTGAGGACATCATTCATGTGGATGAAACTGGTTTCATGCCCAGGAAGGATACTGACATTAACCTCCAGCATCTCTCTCTGAATCTTTCAATCTCCCACGAGAATAGCGGGCGAAGAGTCATTGCCTCACTCAATGCCGAAAAGGCGTTCAACTCGGTAGAGTGGGGATTCCTTTGGGAAGTGATCAGCAGATTTGAATTTGGCCCCAGATTCCTTCAGTAGATACAGATGCTATACTGTGCTCATACAGATACAGATGCTATATTGTGCTCACACACAAAGTTTCACACATGGGATATCACCATACTCAGGATGAGTAGCAGAATGTATTTTGGGGTGTAATTTTTGCTGAGTATGGCGATACCCCATGTATGAGACTTTTCCACAGCCTGGCCACATACAGAGGCCCAACATCCAAGTAGCACCATCAGGCTACTAACACATAGCATGTACACACCAAGAATTACACCCCACAATACATTCTGCTGAGCAAAGGGTAAAAAAAAAGGATTGCCTGTGGTTTTAGCAGGCAGGAATACAGTCCCACAGCAAGCAAAGCATTGGTCCAGACAGCCAAAGGAAATGCCCAGGCAGCAAACAGAGATATTCCAAAGTATTGGTCCTGGCAGTAGGCAAGAACATGGTCCATAAGCAGGCAGTTCAGGTGACAGGCAGAGGCAGGGCCAGTTCAGGTGGCAGGCAAAGGCATGGCCAGTTCAGGTGACAGCGTGCATCACTATAAGGCTTAGGGCCTTGGTCAGGTAAGACCTGAGGACAGGGGTAGAGGCTTCTTCCCACCCAAATCTCTTCGAGTCCCCAGATCCTAATCCGAGAAAACATAAACCTGAAGAAAAATGTTTTTTTTTCTATTCTTAAAATCTATTCTGGAGCCCCTCACATGTGAGACCCCTGTGCTGTACAGTGGCAGTGCAAATGATCAGTTCAGGAAGCAGGCAAAAAGCATGGTAATTTAACAGGCCGAGGTCAATTCACGTGGAAGGCAGAAACATGTTGGCAGAGGCATAGTCGATAAACAGTCTGGGTCATACACAGAAATAGTGGAAACTGGAAACATATTCATGTTGCAGTCGATAAACAGTCTGGGTCATTTACAGAAACATGTTGCAGTCGATAAACAGTCTGGGTCATTTACAGAAATAGCAGATAGTGGTAGCTGGAAAAATATCATCTTCACTTTACCAATAGTGTAGTGAAGTGTGATAGGTCCAATAGTGCTCTCCAATACAGAGGCCTGGCTGGGAGGGACATTGGGGACAGTAGTATCGGGTGTCACAGCAAATTCCTCTACTTGAATATACACAAGATTTTTTTAGGGGTTTGCGGCCTATTTCAGTAAGAGGGAGGATTTTGGTAAAGTGCCTTTCATGAAGTCTGGCTAATGTATCAGAGCAAATTAGTTGAGGGGCTTGGCCATGGGGATAGAGAAGGGCTGTAATAACGTGTTCTTGAAATTTTAGATCGGTTAGGGAACTTTGGATGCACTTAGAAAATATAACATACAAATTTAACAGGGCTAGTTGTATCAAATAAACGGTGACTTTCTGGTACCAAAACAGTGATCTGCTGGCCAAGTAGGGCTGCATCAACTGGTCATTCATATCCACCCCTCCCATTAAAAAGTTATATTCATGCACACATTTTGGCTTCTGGACGGCATTGTGGAAGGGATGTAGGCATCTCTTCTTTTATCTCTCCACTTCATTCCGCATACTGGCTATTTCCCCTGATTTTAATTTCTTGGCGACCAATCTCTGTAGGAAGCCTTTGCGGCTGGTCCATGCTGTCCCACAGGCCACAGTTGTCTTTAGGTAGAGATGGCGGAAAACTGGGATACTCTTGTAGAAATTGTCTCCATATAGGTGGTAACCCTTCCCAATCAATGGTTTGATCAGCTGCCAAAAAAATTTGCCACTTGTTCCCAGTTTTACCCCACGTCTGGCTTGTTTACTGGGGAAGTAATGCTTGATGCCAAGTCTTCTGGTGTTGTGTACTAGGCATTCATCTACACAAATATTTATATCAGGGGTAAACATCTGCTTGAATCTGGAGCAAACAAATTGATTAGAGGTAGAGTTGAGCGAACCTGGACTGTAAAGTTCGGGTCCGTACCAGACTTTGGGGTGTCCGTGCCCCGAACCCGATCCCGGACATTAAAAAAAAAGTCGGGTTCGGTATTCGGGTATTTTTTGTGCCTTTTCTATAGCTGCTGGCCAGCCAATCAACAAGCTTTTCACAAGTTTGCCCTTAGAAGCCATCACAGCCATGCCTACTAATGGCATGGCTGTGATTGGCCAGTGCATCATGTGACCCAGCCTCTATTTGAGGCTGGAGTCATGTAGCGCCGCGTGTCAGATCGTCTTAGACTAGAGTACGGAGAGCTTCGTGCCGGTGCTGTGAGTGAAAGATTAGCGTTCACAACCATCTCAGACCTTTATTGCGGTCCTGTGAGGGAGACATTAGCGTTCACAACCATCTTATAGTGCATTAGAGAGATGTTGCTGTCTATGCTGTGAGGGAGACATTAGCGTTCAGAACCATCTTATAGTGCATTAGGGAGACGTAACTGTTGGTGCTCTGAGGGAGAGATTATCATTCTAAAACCATCTACTACTGCATTAGGGAGACGTTCCTGTTGGTGCTCTGAGGGAGAGATTATCATTCTAAAACCATCTACTACTGCATTAGGGAGAGGTTCCTGTTGGTGCTCTGAGGGAGAGATTATTGTTCTAAAACCATCTACTACTGCATTAGGGAGAGGTTCCTGTTGGTGCTCTGAGGGAGAGTTTATCGTTCTAAAACCATGTACTACTGCATTAGGGAGAGGTTCCTGTTGGTGCTCTGAGGGAAAGTTTATCGTTCTATTTTTTTTTTATCCACTTCAGATTACCAACGGAGATAGATTTTTTCTTTCAGCCTGTGCTTTACTCAAGCTGTTCTCCAAAATAGTCTCATCATCGTGGATATACTTAATTTATTTTGATTTGAAAAAAAAATACAGCTTTATTTGATTCACACAATACTCCCCTCTCTAAATTTCTGTTTACGTCTCCCCTCCCCCCCTCCTCCCTCAGGTCCTCCAGGTCCTCCGCTTCCCCTCCTATTCTCCGATTTCTACTTCCAGTCTCGGTTTCATAATCTCTAGATATTCTTTTGATTTTTTAAATTGTGCCCATTCAGCCCATTTCTTCTCTCCTCCTACCCCACCCTTTCCATCTTCTAACTTTAAGCTTTCTAAGTTGGCCATTTCCTCTACTTTGTTGCACCATTGCTCTAGTGATGGGGATTCAGTTTTTTGGTATCAACTTTTTGCCGCATTCAGGAGAATCGGTACCAGAGTCCCAATATACCGCTTTATGGGGCCCGCACCCTCATGGAAGAGACATCTCCATGGGTCTGCTTCTATCTCTTCTTTTGATATTATGTTGATTAGATCCCTTATCCTATCCCAATATTCTTTGATGATCGGACAATCCCACCATATATGTGCCATTGTGCCCTTACCTTTACAGCCCCGCCAGCACTTATCTGATCCGTTTTTCGAGAATTTTGCGGTTTTATTAGGAGTCAGGTACCATCTCGAGATACACTTATAGTTTGTCTCTCTAGTCGCATTGTCCACTGCTGTATCGTGTGCTACTGACCACATCTTTTCCCACTGCTGGATAGTGCGTCTTGATCCTAATTCTGCTTCCCATCTTTCCATGTATGGGAGCCTCTCCTCCTCTCCTAATCTCCCCAAAATCCTATATAACTTTGATATTCCTCCTCTCTTGTTTTTTGTTTGACACAGTTTCTCTATTGACGTGAGTTCCGTCTCAGATCTAACTGGCTGTGGGAGTGCCGCTATAAAGTGTTTCAATTGCGTGTACTGCCATGTGTCTATTTTCCTAAACCATCCACTGTCCTGTAAGTCTCCCCATGTTTTAATTTTACCTTTGTGCATTATGTCCTTCAGTTGCAAGGTGTCCTTTATTATCCATTTCCCCCCCATTCTTCGTGCCCTGGTAAGAAATAGTTTGTCCCGCAAATTGGGACAAACGGTGAATTGTATCCCCATTTCCCTTTCACCATTGTGTCATCCCAAATTTTTAGTGCCGTATGTGTAATCTCACTTGTGTTTCTATGTAAGTTCCTATATTTCGCTGGAATCCAAATTATTTTCTCCAATTGTGACTTACTCATCTTATTTTCTAATGTGACCCATTTTTTTTCTCCTTCATTCTGGGCCCATGCTATCACTCGTGCAAGACTGTTTGCTCTGTAATATTTTCTAAAATTTGGTAGTGCCCACCCCCCTCTATTTTTATCTCTACTCAAAGTCTTCCTTTTTACCCTTGGTCTCTGTCCTTTCCATATAAATCTATTTATTAATTTATCAAGGGTTGAAAAGAATTCCAATGGGATGTGAATTGGCAGCATCTGGACTTTATATAGGATTTTGGGGCCTATTATAATTTTTACTGCATTTATTCGCCCTGTCCATGATAGTGGTCTATGTATCTCCTCACTTCCTCTTTAATTTCGTTCAGCAGGGGGATAAAGTTTAAGGCATAGTCACCCGCTCTTGTTCCCGTTAACTTAACTCCCAGATAGTTTAGTTCCTCTTTCTTCCATTGAAATGGAAATAGTCTCTGCAACTCCCCCCTTTCCTGTGTCCGTATATTTATGGGTAGAGCTTCCGACTTTGTGTAATTGATCTTAAAGTTAGACAACTCTCCAAATTTGGTCAACACCTCCATCACTTTAGGGATTGTTTCTTTCGGTCTGCCGATATACAGCAATAAATCATCAGCATATGCTGCTACTTTATGCTCTTCTCCTCCTACTTCAAATCCATATATTTGTTGATGTCTCCTGATTACTGCTAATAACGGTTCTAAAGCAACAATAAAGAGTATCGGGGAGAGGGGGCACCCCTGTCTCGTCCCATTTTCTAATTCAAAAGGTCTGGACAACTTACCGTTTATCTTAACCCTTGCCCTTGGCCTCTATCCAACATCTCATCCTCTCTCCTAGGCCTACTGTCTCTAGGGTCTGAAACAGGAAGCCCCAGTCTACCCTGTCGAAGGCTTTTTCGGCATCAATCGACAGGATCAGACTGGGGTCACCACCTCTCCTCCTCTCCTCCATTAACAATCTCGTTCTTATTCCGTTGTCCTTACCCTCTCTCCCCGGTACAAAGCCTACTTGGTCTACATGTATTACCTTTTTTATAATTCTCTTCAGTCTCGTAGCTAAAATTTTTGAGAACAGTTTGGTATCTGCATTTACTAATGATATCGGTCTATAGCTAGCACATACTGTGTTATCTTTCCCTTCTTTTGGTATTACTGTAATAGTCGCCAGCAGTGCTTCCCTTCTCATCTCCCACTCCTTACATATCCCATTCATATATTTACACATCACTGGGGTTAGTATATCTCTAAATTTCTTATAGTATTCTATTGGGAGTCCGTCTGGGCCCGGACTTTTCCCAGGGGCCATATCCGCTATTGCCCCCTCCACTTCCTGCATTGTTATGGGGACTTCCATTTTATCTACTTCCTCAGCTTCTAATTTTGGCATATCGGCTAGTTTCAAGAACTCTTTGATCTTTTCTTTCCTCTGATCTGTACTGTATGTTGTTTCCTCTTTTCTCACTGAATATAATTTCCTGTAAAATTCTTGGAAGGTGTCTGCTATCTCTTCTGTTTTGTATTTGATCTCCCCCCTCTCGTTCTGTATCTTTTCTATATAGCTCCTTGCTTTTTTTGTTTTTAAAATTCTAGCCAGGTGTTTCCCTATTTTATTTCCCTGGGTGTACCTTTCCTTCTTAATTTTATTATATATAAAGCGGTTTTCCTGTTCTATGAGGTCTTTTAATTCCCCCCGTTTCCCCAATAGGGTTTGTAATATTTCATCTCTGGGTCCTTTCTTATGTTCCTGTTCCAGTTCATAGATTCTTTTTATCACTTCTTCTCTCCTCTTCTCTCTTTCCTTCCTGTTCCCTTTATCTATGGATATCATCACCCCTCTTATGTAGGCCTTATGCGTCTCCCATATCAACTGGTCTTCTATGTCGTCTGAGGCATTTGTTTCAAAAAACCATGTCAGTTCTTTTTTTAATTGCCTAGTAATGTTTTCATCCCTCAGCAATTCCTCGTTTAACCTCCAGGTATATTCTTTCATGGGCCCTACTCCTACATCCATCTCCATTATCACAGGGGCGTGATCGGAGATCGTTGTTGTCTCTATTCTTATATCCTCTACTCTCTCCAATACCCTATGTTCCACTAAGATGTAATCTAGCCTGGAATACGTCCCGTGTACAGGGGAAAAAAAGGTATAATCCCTTTCCTTTGGGTGAAAAACCCTCCATGTATCCATCAGCTGGAGTTGTGACAGTTTCTTTTTAACTGTTCTCCAATTTATATTGGAGGTCCCCTGTACACGGGACGTACTATCCCTGGCCTGGTCCTGGACAAAATTGAAGTCCCCTGCTACTATTAATAATCCTTCTCTAAACTCTTTCAGTTTCTCTAATACACCCGCTAGGTACCCTGCCGGGTCTTTATTGGGACAATATATATTCACCAAGGTGTATAGGTTATTGTCCAGTCTGCCTTTCAAAAATATTCACCTCCCTTCCGGTTCAATCCATCTATCTATTGTTACGAACTGTACCCTATTAGAGAATCCTATGGCCACCCCCTTTGCTCTATGTGTCTGCGATTCACAGTGATACCACAGTGGAAATTTCTGCGAGAGGATTTTCAGATTTGTGTCCTGGGAGAAATGTGTTTCTTGTAGGAACACTATATCGGCTGAATATCTCTTCAGTTCTTGCAAGATATTGTATCTTTTTGCGGGGCTCCTCATCCCCCGCACATTGTATGTCAAGAATCTGACCATCCTCTTCTTCTATCTCCTATTATTGGGCAGTAAATTACCGAGACTGGACTTCTTCTTTCCTCTGGAGGACCTGATCCCTCCCCTTCTCTCCCCCCCTCTCCCTTTCTACCTGGGGCATTTTGGTCATCCCCTGACCCTTCCACCTTGGTGGGCGGGGGATCTCTCCACCCCCCCTCCTGGTTGCCCCCGGGTTGAGCTCCTTTTTGTGGCCCGTGGTCGATCTCCATCCCCTTCTGGGGCTCCCTGCTTATTGGCGCCCGGAATTCATATAGCCGTCCCCCCTCCCTCTCATCCCCATCCCCCCTCCTCTTCCCCATTATTATGCTCTTATCCAATATTGGTCTTCATTTCTCATTACTTGTTCTTCCGGGTCCCTCCATCCCGGCAAATCTGGGACGGAAATGCTTAGTCTTCTACAGAAACCTTCTGTCTCTTCCGGAAACCTCAACTTTGCTGATCTACCTTCTCTCCTCCCAATCAAGCAGGCTGGGAAGCCCCATGAGTGTTGTCCTCCCTGCCGTCTTAGTTGGTCTACCAATGGCTTCAATAGCTTCCTCCTCTGGCGGGTATCTCTTGCCAGGTCCGCAAAGATCTTTATTTCGGCGTCTTCTAAAATTATTTTATGTCCCTCTCTTATTTTCTTCCAAATCTCTTCTTTGTCCCTGAAGTTATGGAAGCGAGCTATTATGTCTCTTGAGACATCCTTTCCCAGATTCACCGGTTTGGGGACTCTGTGTACTCTTTCTGTTTTCACCTCCGGTTTCCCCAGTATGGGGCCAAATATTGCTCCCATGATTTTTTGTAGGTCTTCAGCTGCTGTGGTTTCCGGGATCCCCCGTATCCTTAGATTTTTTCTCCTGTTACGGTTCTCCTGATCTTCTAATCTGTACAGGGTCTCCCGTTGCTCCCTCCGGATTTTGCACATCTGCTCTTTAAGCTCCTGTATTTCTTTTGCCTGGATCTCTACTTTTTCCTCAGTTTCCTCTACCCGTCTTAAAATTTGGCTCAGGTCTTCCCTGATATTGATCATTTCTCCTTTGAGTGAACTTTCTAGCACCGTGAACATCTCCGCGATGTCATTTTTTGTAGGCATCTGTTCTCCTGTGTGTTGTTCTTCTGTTAGTGTGTTTAAGGGGTCTTTTTTCCCCGCACCTCCTGGGTGTGATCCAGTTGAAAGTCTGCCTTGTGAGGTTTTGGTGTTCCCCTCTTTTTGTTTGTTCTTCGTGGCTTGTTGTTTCAGTGGGCTTGTTTGCTCAGTCCCCTGTACCATGAATTTTTTAATGGTATTTGGGCTAGCGCTGACTTTAGGGGGATTTCCTCCGCCACTTTTTGTCACTTTCCCCATTGTGGTTACCTCCCCCGTATTTGCTCACTGTTATTTTGCTGGGGTCCCGCACCCCCTTCACCTCCTCCCGTAGGCCCTTTCCTTGCACCCTTAGGACCAGTCCGGTCCCTGCACTTTTATTTTCCCACACTTAGTCCGGTCATACCAGTCTCCCTCCTTGGTATTGATGTTCTCCCAGTTCTCCTTATTCCGGTGCCTATGTGTCCTTTACCCCCAGACTTGAGTATACATATTATACCTTACGGTCTAGATGTGGCGTGTGGGTGCCTCCTAATCCCGTATTTCTGTTGCCCCTCTTTCTCCAGAAACAATCCAAAAGAGAACATGTGCTTTCACCTTACACAAACGGGTATACCAGTACCTCAATGCCTTCTCCAGTCTTAGTTCACATCCACCTCCCTCTGCTGACCCTCATATTACATAGGCATACGCTATAGCAAAATGTGAAGACTTTGTATGGGGATATATTTACTTACCCCCGCCGATAGTCCGTCCCTCCACCTCAGTTTTACATCACTGACATACTTGCTTACCGCTGCCGTTCCCCTGGAACCCGGTCTCTGCTCCGCTCTAATGCCGTTGCTGGAGCTCTCCCCACTCTCACTTAGCTCCACGCGTCCTCCCCCGGTTCTCTGCCTGATGTCCTGAGGCTCTTTCTGCCCGTATCCCGGCTCCTGTCTGCTCTTCGCCGTGATGGGCCAGTGCTCCTCTGCTGTTCGTCCTCCGGGCTGGGCTGGCTGAGTGCAGAGATGCCTCCCTGGGAAGCGGCTGGTTTTCCGGCTCAGGGGATCTGTACGGCTACGCGGCGGGAGGATATCACCATCTGGCGGTCAGCAGGAGGGGGGAGCGAGGGTCAGAGCACCTTGGTCTCTAGAGGATCCACCTCCCTCCAAGACGTGCTCCCTGGGACGGCATGCTTTCCGGACGCCAACTCACAGGCTCACGTCGCCATCTTGAGCTCCTCCCCCCGCATTAGGTTCTTGTTGGTGCTCTGAGGGAGAGTTTATCGTTCTAAAACCATCTACTACTGCATTAGGGAGAGGTTCCTGTTGGTGCTCTGAGGGAGAGTTTATCGTTCTAAAACCATCTACTACTGCATTAGGGAGATGTTCCTGTCGGTGCTGTGAGGGGGAGATTATTGTTCTAAAATCATCTCATACTGCAGTAGGGACAGGTTCCTGTTGGTGCTCTGAGGGAGAGTTTATCGTTCTAAAACCATCTACTACTGCATTAGGGAGATGTTCCTGTCGGTGCTGTGAGTGGGAGATTATTGTTCTAAAATCATCTCATACTGCAGTAGGGACAGGTTCCTATCGATGCTGTGAAAGACAGATTATCGATCGTTCTAAAATCATCTCATACTGGTGTAGGGAGAGGTTCCTGCTGCTGGTGTTAGCGGTGCATTTCTTGCACAAAAATAAAAAGTGCATCTACAATTTTCTTTTTTTTTTTTTTTAAAAAAGAATAATAATTTATTATTCTTTTTTTTTTAGTATTAATAAATAGTGCTACATAGTACATTTGTGTCCAGAATGAGGAGAGCGTCAAATAAGGGTCGCAAATAAGAGGTGCTGCTGGTGTTGGTGGTGTTGCTGAAGCTCCTGTTGCAAGGATAGGACGTGATCGATCTGTGCCAGCTACACGCACAAGTGAAACACCTTCCTCAGGTAGACGACAGAACCTTCAATGTTATATGGTAGGCCCGAATGGCACTCAATCAATGGTGAGGCCAGAACAAGTACAGGCAATAGTAGATTGGGTGGCTGACAATGCCTCCAGTTCCTTCCTGTCTCCCACCCGGTCCCTTGATGAAAGCTCAGAGTTGGCACCTGAACCCCATGGCCATCTGTCTTTCACCTCAGCCCCTTGTAAATCAGCCAAGCAGTCTGAGCCCCAAGTCATGCAGCAGTTTCTTATGCTTTTTTGATGACTCTGCTGGTGTGCTTTCCGGGGGCCATCCACATAGCCCTGCCCCAGAAGTGGAAGACATTGAGTGCACCGATGCCCAACCACTTCTGTTGCAGGATAAGGACATGAAAACAGCACCGCAGCCCGTCTCTGATGATGACGAAACACAGGTACCAACTGCTGCGGCTTTCCTCAGTGTGCAGACTGACAAGGAGGGCAGTGATGAAGGGTGGGTGGAAGATGATGTGGAGGATGATGAGGTCCTAGACCCCACATGGAATGAAGGTCATGCGTGGCGTGTGGAGTTTGGAGGAAGAGGTGGTGGAACCACAGAGGCACCAGCACATCCAAAGAGGAACCTGATGGCGGTGGCTGTCCCACAGTAAGTGGTTCCCAGCCGCCACTACTTTTCCAGGCGAGCCATCGCTTCCCTGCACAAACAAGTAGGGACGAGATCAAGTGTGCACTGCGCAACACCATCTGTGGCAAGGTCCACATAACCACTGATACGTGGACCAGTAAGCACGGGCAGGGACACTATATCTCGCTAACTGCACACTGGGCAAATGTAGTGGCGGGTGGGCCTGAGGCGGCTAGCCGTTTGGCGCACGTCCTTCCGCCACCGAGGATTGCAGGGCATTTCTCTTTGCCTCCTGTTGCCTCCTCCTCCTACTGCGCTTCCTCCTCCTCCTCCTCTACCACCTCCTCATCCGATCAGCGTAACACCTTCACCACCAACTTCAGCACATCCAGGGGGAAATGACAGCAGGCTGTTTTAAAACTGATATGTTTGGGGGATAAACCCCACACTGCGCAGGAGCTGTGGACAGGCATTGAACAACAGACCAATGAGTGGTTGTTGCCACTGAGCCTCAAGCCCGGCCTGGTGGTGTGCGATAATGGGCGAAATCTCGTAGCAGCTCTGGGCCTAGCTGGTTTGACGCACATCCCTTGCCTGGCGCATGTGCTGAATTTGGTGGTGCAAAAATTTCTAAAAAACTACCCGTATATGTCAGAGCTGCTGCAGAAAGTGCGGGCTGTCTGTGCACGCTTTCGGCATTCTCACCCTGCTGCTGCTCACCTGTCTGCACTGCAGGGGACCTTCGGCCTTCCCACTCACCGCCTCCTATGCGACGTGCCCACAAGGTTGAACTCCACCTTGCACATGCTGGAGAGACTGTGTGAGCAGCAGCAGGCAATAGTGGAATTTCAGCTGCAGCGCGCACGGGTCAGTCGCTCTGTGGAACAGCACCACTTCACCACCAACGAGTGGGCCTCCATGCGAGACCTGTGTACCATATTGCGGTGTTTCGAGTACTCCACCAACATGGCCAGTGCCGATGACGCTGTTCTCAGCGTTACTATCCTACTTCTGTCTCCTTGAAAAAACACTTCGGGCGATGATGGAAGAGGATGTGGCGGAGGAGGAAGAGGCATAATTTCCACGGTTATCAGGCCAGTCATTCACAAGTGGCTCTGAGGGTGGGTTCCTGCACCAGCATAGGCCAGGTAAAAAATTTTCAAGCCAGGGCACAGTTCTGGAGGATGAGGACGAGGAGGAAGTTGATGAGGAGGAGGAACCATGTTCACAGCAGGGTGGCACCCAACGCAGCTCCTGGGCATCACTGGAGCGTGGCTGGGGGGATACGGAGGACACAGATGATACACCTCCCACAGAGGACAGCTTGTCTTTGCCTCTGGGCAGCCTGGCACACATGAGCGACTACATGCTGCAGTGCCTGCTCAATGACAGCCGAGTTGCCCACATTTTAACTTGTGCCGATTACTGGGTGGCCACCCTGCTGGATCCCCATTACAAGGACAACGTGCCGTCCTTAATTCCCTCACTGGAGCGTGATAGGAAGATGCGCGACTACTAGCGCACGCTGGTAGACGCGCTGCTGAGGGCATTCCCAAATGACACAGGGGGCTCTGTGGAAGCACAAGGCGGAGGAGGAGGAAGAGGTCACCAACGCAGCTGTGGCACCGCCAGCACCTCAGAAGGCAGGGTTAGCATGGCCGAAATGTGAAAAAGCTTTGTCAGCAGCACGCCACAACAAACAGCACCACCAGCTGATAGGCAACATCTTAGCAGGAGGCAGCATTTCAGCAACATGGTGGAACAGTATGTGTGCACACACCTACACGTACTGACTGATGGGTCTGCCCCATTAAACTTCTGGGTCTCCAAATTGGGCACATGGCCTAAGCTTGCCCTTTATGCTTTGGAGGTGCCGGCCTGCCCTGCAGCCAGTGTATTGTCTAAACGTGTGTTTAGCACGGCAGGGGGCGTTATCACAGACAAGCGCAGCCGCCTGTCCACAGCCAACGTGGACAAGCTAACGTTTATTAAAATGAACCAAGCATGGATCCCACAAGACTTGTCTGTACCTTGTGCAGAATAGACATTTAGACCGGCCTCACACAGCCATTGGTATACTTGTTTTTTTTTTTAATATGTCTCAATATTTTGGGGGCTACCCCAATTAGAAAAAACAAACAAACAAATAACAGTGTTGGCTACCTCCTCCTCCTCCTCCACCACCACCGCCACTTCCACCTACACTGCCACGGTCACAGCCTAGTCAACCTCTACGTTCCTACTCCACATCCAACTCTTCCTCCCATTTTTTTTTTTTTGTGATTTTAAGTTATTTCCCTATCCACATTTGTTTGTACGGCACTTGTCCTACTCCTTACCCCCATTTTGCTTCCTTTTGCAGCCCTCTAGCCCTTTCCAGGACTTTTTTACAGCCATTTTAGTGCCCAAAAGTTCGGGTCACCATTGACTTCAATGGGGTCCGGGGTAAAGTTCGGGTCAAGTTCGGCACCGAACCTGAACTTTTCCGCGAAGTTCGGACGAACCCGAACATCCAGGTGTCCGCTCGACTCTAGGTGCCGAATTTTGAATAATTTATCATAATCTGGATGATTTTGAGGGAGGGACTGGGCATTGTTGTTGTTGAAATGTAAAACTCCTCATCTCGTAACGGGTTCTGGGCATCAAAGAATAGTAGACTGGCATGTGGTGGATAGGTTGGGTAGACCAGTAGGCTTGCAGTTCTTTTTTTTTGTCAGCCCCATGTTGAGGGTTAGGCCAAAGAAAATTTTAAATTCTTCCACTGTGATGGGTTCCCAAACAAAAGGGTGGGCATAGGAAGAATCTGGATTGTTGGCTGGCATACAGATTACACTGCTCCACAATGTAATTTTGGAGATCATCGGTAAAAAGTAATTGAGAATAATAAATTGGAGTTACATTTTCCAATTGTATTTGAGGGGGCCTGGCTGGGCTGTAAAAAGGGTAATAACAGGTTCTACTGCAGTATTGGGCAGCCATGTTGGATACAGTAGAACATCTGGGAGGCTAGTATAGGCCCTGCCTCGTTGTGGATGGGATGCCCCGTTGCTAGCATCTGGCCTATTCTCTAGGAATGTTACCCTGTTTGTGTTTGCCACTGCACAAGGACTTGCAGAACTGCTGGTGGATGCCTGCCCATTATCCTGGAGTGCTGTGCTGCTGCTGGATGCCTGCCTATTATGCTGGAGTGCTGCGCTGCTAGTGGATGCCTCAAGATTTATTGTGCTGCTGGTGGATGCCTGTGCCTGCTCATATCTCCTGAGCCTCTTTGTTAAGATCCTGTCCTTCTTAGTTTCCATTTCAGAGCCACTGCTTCCTACTGGCTCATAGTCGCTATCCGAGTCTGATGGAGGGAGTTCCCCACTACTCTCATCTGACATACTCTGGAGTATCTGGAGAGCCTCCTCGCTGATGAATAATCTTTTAGCCATGTGGACAGATGTGCGCAGATGATCAGGCAGCTGTGTTAGATGTTGATCACTGGGATGTGGCAGATGTTCACAGTCAGATGTGTGCCAGATCAGACAGTTGTGACAAATTATTACGGACAGATGTGCGCCAGATGTGGCAGATTATTACGGACAGATGAGCACCAGATGTGCCAGATGATCATGGACAGTTGTGCCAGATCACAGACAGATGTTCACTGGGACAGATGCATGACAGGTGTTTTTCACTGTGTTTGGGGACACTGTTTTGGGAACACTTCCTGGGCGATCAGTGTGTAAAAAGCAGAAAAACAGCTAAAACTCACTGATCCACCGGCTGCAGCACAGATCGACTCTTCCTTTCCTAACTGAGAGGCTCTGTGTGAGAGAAGAAGAGATGATAGCTGTTAAAACTTCTTTGTTTACATTACATGATGGCTGTGATTGGACACAGACGTCATGTAATCAGGAGAGTCAAATCACAGAGCCCTCCTGCTGTGCAGTGTTGCCCTGTCTCTGGGGAACACAGGCACGTCAGTTTTTGTGACCCCCCCCCCCCCCAGGCTGTTTACATCACTTGATGGCTGTGATTAGACAGCCATCATGTGATCAGGAGGGCAAATCACAGTACCCTCCTGCCGATCCAGGGGACACACGCGCATTGGGATTGTGTCGCTCCGCATGCACGATACTTCTGAAGGACGTTCAGGAACATCCACTGAGGAGAAAGTGCCCACCCAGCCATTTATGTGCAGTGGCCGGGTGGGAAGTGGTTAATAAGCTCCAATCCATACTACATGTTACTAAATGGAGTCAAATTATTGCAACAAAGAACAGTGAAGGGAAGTGGGAGTGTTTAATCACTTGACCTCAGGAACATTTACCCCCCTTCATGACCAGGCCACTTTTTGCGATACGGCATTACGTTACTTTAACTGACAATTGCACAGTCATGCAACGCTGTACCCAAATGAAATTTTTCAGGTTTTTCTTTCCCACAGATCAAGCTTTCTTTTGGTGATAATTGATCACCACTGCATTTTTATTTTTTTGCGCTATAAACATGAAAACACCGGCATTTTGAAAACAATATTTATTACTTTCTGCTATAAAACAAATAAAAATATTTTAAAATCAAATTTCTTCATAAATTTACACCAACCTGTATTCTGCTACGTTTTTGTTAAAAAAAAAATCCCAATAAGCATAGTTTGATTGGTTTACGCGAATGTTATAGCATTTACAAACTATGATCTATATTTATGGAATTTGTATTTATTTTTTATACTGGTAATGGTGGCGATCAGCGACTATAGCGGAACTGCGATATTGCGGCTGACAATTGGACACTGAGATTTTTGACACTTTGTGGGAACCAGTGACACTAATACAGTTATCGGTGCCAAAAAATATGTGCTGTCACTGTACTAATGACACTGGGGGGAAGGGGTTAAACATCTTGGGTGATCAAAGCGTTAACTGTGTGCCTAGCCAGTGTTTTTGTGTAAATTGTGTGCTGCTTTTATTAGGGGATGAGATGTATTTTAGTCCCTGCTTTGTTGGAACATAAAATCTATCCCTCCCCCCCTCCCCGTCAGAGTGGAACTCTGCCTTGTTTTTATTGGCAGAGCTCCGTTCTGAGCCTCTGCCCAATGATTGGCGGGTGCGGGCAGACATAGATTGCCTGGCACCTGCAGATCAGCTTCTGCTGTGAATCACAGCAGAAGCGGCCTGTCGGCAGCAGGGCAGGATCACGTATATATACGTGATCCAGCGCAGAGCTGCCATCCTGTAGCAGTAACATTGTTATAGGGCGGTCAGCAAGTGGTTAAGGATAAGGTTAAACATCTGTCGGTGCAAGGCATGCAAAAAAAAAAAAAAAAAAAGCAAGTGGGATCAGGGAAGCTAAATGATTATAAAGACATTGCTGAGCCGAGTGGGGGAAAAAAAAAGCTAGATAAAAACATTCGCTGTTATATACACAAACCTTGTGCTGGTTTCATTTAGTGGAACAGCTGCTACTCAAAACCAGGATAAGGTTCAAAGAAAAAAGCAATTAAAATAGCGTGCTATTCCTGTGCAATTGGTGAACCAATTAATACTGCTAAAGTGAGTAGTGCAAAATGTGACAAGCGCAGTGACTTGTATATCCAAATCTATAAGGCCTCATACACACGGACGTTTTTTGACGCCGCCGTTTTCTGGCGTTTTTTGCAGCTCGACGTTTTTGAGCTGTAGATGGCGTCGGCGTTAGTGAGCTGAAACTAGAACCCACGGCCAGCGCGTTCTGAGGCTGTAACGTTTTGACGTTTTTTGACGCAGACGCCGCAAAATGCTCACTGATGCCAACAAACGCCAACTAATACTGTACTGGCGTTAACCAGCGTTTTTTGACGCCGACGTTTTTAGATTGAAAAATAGCAGAGGGATGATTTTTAAAAAAAAAACGCCTATTGACGCCGACGCTCACTAACGCCGATGCATAACGCCGAAAAACGCCGTTTTTTTTTCCTTGACGTCGGGCCCAACGTTTTGTTTATTTTTTAAGAAACGTCTGTGTGTATGAGGCCTAAAGATTATTAATAATACATTGTCCAATTGACACACACATTAATGAAAAATTATCCTTGTGGGCTTTTAAAGTGCTGATAATATAAAATATATGTAGTGTCACTTCAAAAAATTAAATAAAATAAAAATGAATTATTCAATTGACTGGTGTTGGTGTTACTTAGTCCACAGTCAAAAGTCAGTGCTAACAAGCTTAAAACTGTGATAAGTATCCTGTACACTGTATTGATTGCTGTTGATGAAAGGATGTTACAAAGTATCACTATACAAATCATCTAAATTGGTTTTCTGATAAAATTGGTCTCTTACCGAAAGTGATGAATCCCCATTACAGAGATCATACTCACCGTATAGAAATGATCACTTGTTGTGTGGATGAGAGTCTCCTGGCTCTGTGATGCACTTCCTAGCAGATAACTACCACAAAGGTTTTGGCCTGCTTGTGCTGCAATGATCATCAGATGGATATTTCAGGTTTGCTTGTTAGAAAGTTTTGCATCCACTCAGGGCATAGATCAAACTTCAAATATCTGGAAATCATATGTAGCTCAGGGGGAAAAAAGCCTCATAGTGTAAAACCACAAACAATTTCATTAGAATGCTGTTAAAGATTACCCTTACATCAAATCTAAAAAATTAAAGCATGAGAGTTGTATTAACTGGTGGTGTCACTCGTCCTGCCAGTGGGTTGGCATTACCAAGATACTTCAATCTGATGAGTTTCCAAATAACTGTCTACAGTAGATGACAGTTGTGTGGAAACGTGTGGGATCGAAGTATCTTGGTAATGCCACCCCACTGGCAGGATGAGTGATACCACTGCCAAATACAACTCTCATGCTTTAATTTTTTAGTTAGTGTACAGCATACTTCTTATCACTGATTTAAGCTTGTTAGCATAGTCTTTTGACTGTGGACTACAAGTAACACCAACACCAGTCAATTGAATAATTCATTTTTATTTTTTATTTAATTTTAATTTTTTTAAGTGGCACATCATATATTTTTTATTTTCAGCACTTTAAAAGCCCACAAGGATACTTTTTCATTAATGTGAGCTTATTAGTATGGATTTTTTGGCTGTGGACTACAAGTAACACACACACCATGCAATTGGACAATTTATTATTAATAATGCTGAGTAAAATTTGGTCCAAATAGACACTGCTATGTACTGCACCTCATCTCATAAATATTGACACAAAGGAAAATAGGGTTCCCATTAGGATTATAGCGGTGCCAACAGACAGTAAGATCAAGAATAGATAGATTTTATTATTAACATGATTAAAATTATATTTAATAATACGTAGAATGGTCCATATACATCTCCACTGGGTGGTTATACGTGAGCTGGTGGTAAGAGGATTTCATATTCTCACAACATGTTTTGCCATAAGAATGGCTTCCTCAGGGGATTCATAGCCACCAAATTTACATATAAAAGGAAACTGTGTAGAAGATACAGAATTACAAAAGATCAGAAATACACAATACATCAATGAAAAACATTGTTATTGCTATTTAGATGATCTGAACCCCCCAGCCACATGCCCCGTCCACTCATCCCAAATTTACCCCAGAGGGGGCCCGAATCGCAAGGACCAACAAAGCACCGCCCAATTGGAGAGAAGGCACCATGCGGTTACAGAAGGCACACACAGTCCAAGCTAAAGTAAAAAACAAGGTTTTTAAGTTTGCTGAATTATTGAAATAATTACATTTTAAAATGATAAAGTAACAAACACCATAGAGCAAAAAGCAATGGTGTGTGTTTGTGTGTACAGTCATGGCCGAAATTGTTGGCACCCCAGAAATTTTTCCAGAAAATCAAGTATTTCTCACAGAAAAGTATTGCACTAACACATGTTTTGCTATACACATGTTTATTCCCTTGTGTGTATTGGAACAAAACAAAAAAAAAAGAGAGAAAAAAAAGCAAATTGGACATAATGTCCCACAAAACTCCAAAAATGGGCTAGACAAAATTATTGGCACCCTTAACTTAATATTTGGTTGCACACCCTTGGGAAAAAATATCTGAAATCAGTCGCTTTCTTTAACCATCAATAAGCTTCTTACACTTCTCATCCGGAATTTTGGACCTCTCTTCCTTCCATTCAAGGCACCTAGTCCAATGACAAAACGCGTAAGGCGGGGCCATCGCACACGTACCAACGTTCTGACGTCACGCTTGGGTTCGCGGCTTTTGGTGTAGGGAGCGTCGGCTTCAGCGAGAGGAAGGGAGACGTCTCTTCCTCAAACGGTAGCGGAGCATTAACGTGCTGTTTCCCCACACTTCTATACTGTGACCCAGCAAGACCTTTTAAACTTTTTTATATATCTTATTTGGACATTAATAAAAACGGTTTTACACTATATTGGATTTTTCATCCTTTCACACGCCGGAGGATTTTTTACTTTTCTGGGACACTGCACTGGAGCAGAGGAGGACCTACAAGAAGATCGTTCCTGGACAGACCAGAAAAGGGGATCCCAACCCAAGCTGACTGGGTTAAAGATTCAGCAAGGCGAATTACCCCTGCAGGGGTACCTAACTCTGGTGAGTGGGGACACAGGAGGGGAGCACGGAGTGCAATCACTGGATCACGTTTGCAAGTGTTGAAATACTGTCACTGAAAATCACTGAACACATTTTAAACTTCTGGAATTCTGCGCAAGATTGTTACTGTTTTGCACTTATGGACAATATCATAGTATGATCTAAGTATCAACAAACATTACTGCTGCGTGTCAATGAAAAGTCTTACAGCTATATTGCTTATAATTTTTACTGATTTCACATGTATGGTATAATTTACTCACTCCTTGCAAAAACAGATTGATACGCACGGCCTAAGGTTTACATACACGTTTACATACACTGTCACCCATAGCACTTTATTCCGTTTTATATTTAATTTTTATATTTGGTTTTAAAAACATAGGTGTTGTGTATAAAAGGGTTAAGCCTGCAGAGGACGAGTACCCCAGGGCTAGGGCCATCTACTGATATATCGGTTTTAAGTACTCTTTTTTTCCTTTGGAAAAGCAGGAGGGCAGCTGCCCCATAATAATACTCATATCCACTATAGCGCATGATTCCCCCACCCTTCTTTTAGTATATATATATATATATATATATATATATATATACACCATTGCTTTTTCTGCTATGGTATTTGTTACTTTATAATTTTAAAATTTAATTGTTTCAATAATTCAGCAAACTACTTTTTACTTTAGCTTGGACTGTGTGTGCCTCCTGTGGCTGCATGGTGCCTTCTCCCTAATTGGGTGGTGCTTTGTTGGTCCTTGCAATTTGGGCCCCCATGTGGGCTAAGTTTGGAATGAGTGGACAGGGCATGTGGACTGAGGGTTCAGATCATCTAAATAGCAATACAAATGTTTCTCATTGATGTATTGTGTATTTATGATTTTTTGTAATTCTGTATCTTCTACACCGTTTCCTTTTATAAGTAAAATTGGAGGTTATGAATCCTCTGAGGAAGCCATTCTTATAGTGAAACATATTGGGAGGATATAAAAACATGTAACCGCCAGCTCACGTGTAAACCACCCAATGGAGATGTATATGGACCATTCTTGTATATGTATTACTTTATAGAATTTTAATCATGTTAATAAAATTTGTTTTATCTATCTATTCTTGATCTTACTGTCTGTTGGCACCGTTATAATCCCAATGGGAACCCTATTTTCCTTTGTCTTATTAATAATCTTTATAGATTAGGATTTACAACATTTAAGAGTCACTGCGGTTGTCACATTTTGCACTAGTCACTTTAGCACTATTTAATTGGTTCACCAATTTCACAGGAATAGGGCACCATTTTAATTGCTAAAAACATATTCGCCCCATAAAAGATAATCCAGTGAAGTTGGTGACAAGTAACAGGAAGAAGGCAACTGTATTACATTCTTCTCAGCTTATGCAAATGAAAAGGAGGGATATATTAAACAATGTTAATATTATAATTGATGTGCTCTGGTGGCTGACAGACCAGTGTTAAAACAAAAAAAAAAGGTTATTGTGAATAAATCACCAGGACCAGATGAATTGCAAACGATCACCTTGTAAAACAGCCCATTCCAAATCGGAGATCACAACCTGGCTTCTCACCACCCTCTTGTTGGCCAGAAGAGCCATACTAAAAAACTGGATTTCTCCCACTGTCCCCTCGGTCATCCAGGTCAAAAAAGAACTGATGGCACTGTACACCAAGGAATTAATCCTAACGGATTTCAATCTCCCTAAAGCAGCTGATTCCTTTCACGGAAAATGGAAGCACTTTGTGTCGCATATGCCACCAACAAAGATGGCCATAGGCCAAACGACCTCCTTTAACTTTTAACTTTATTCTAGACAACTCTCACCAACCTATGCACGCTGTTCCCAATGGAACCAAAGCTGCCTCCCTCCAGAGCTGATACAACCCTCCCTCTAGGTCAGTGGTTCTCAACTCCGGTCCTCGGGCCCCCCCAACAGGCCAGGTTTGCAAGATAACTGAAATAAATCACAGGTGATATCATTTGCTGCTCAGTGATTGCAGTATTCTAGTCTGCATCTCCCCAAGGTAATACTTAAAATCTGGCCTGTTGGGGGGGCCCGAGGACCGGAGTTGAGAACCACTGCTCTAGGTCCTCTGCACTCAGACTTCTTGAGAAACGTACCTGTTCTTCTGTCAGAGTATTCCCACATTCTCAGGCATCATGATCTGACAGACATAGCCTCCCCCCCCCCACCCTTCCCCCCCCAATCTTGTAAGATCTATCGGGCTGTCCGTATAATTGACTGTCATGGTTCTCAGTACCATATCGTTATGTTATGCCTTTCACTGTTATTATCTGTTCAACTCTTTATTATTATTATTATTATGAAAATATGCCATATCTGCTCTGAGTCGTTATCACGACTCAGAGCCTTGCAATATTCTACCTTTTTGTATGTACATCTTACTCAATAAAGTCTCTTGGAAAAAAAAAAAAAAAAAAAACAGCCCATTAGTTTGAAATGGAAATAAAAGGTAAACCATTTGTGTATAGATCTAACAAAAAATGATAAATACTTTTTTTTTTTCAATCAAATTCCCTCTGTTCTTAAGTGCACAAGAGCTGGAGGCAGAGGAGAGGCAACAGCACACTGGGCTTCACAGTGAGAGGCTATGCGGAGGGGGTGTGTCAAGAAAAGTCTGATCATTGGAGGCCAGCTCCAGGCTGAGTTTCCAGCAGAGCTAAAGAACTCACCACGGTGTGCTCTCCTGCTTAAAGACATAGACCCTAACAAGCTAATTATAAAGGACTTATGCGGTACCCCAAAATGTATAAAAAGCATCAAAAATGTATTATTACATGGTTAAAAGGCTCACATGTGTACATATCATAGGCATAAAGAGACACACAAAAAAGTGCCACAACTATCTGTTACTCCTTTCAGTATTGGTTCTTGTTGGCTCCACTGCGGTGGAGCATAACGAGTTGCTGTAATTTCAACGCAGTTTGCGTTTTGCAGGGAATTACCTGCTTCTTCAGGAAAGGTTTCTGCAAGAACACTGAAGTATGAAATAATAGAGACATCAGTTACAGCCTCTATTTGAACAGTGATAATACTGAATTAACTGCTGTTATCACATGCCTCATGGTTTGTAAACAGAGCATAAGAAATAAACACATTTAGTGGTCCTCCTACAACCGGTCATTGTCACCCCTGAGAGTTCTCAAAAGAACTTTAAAAATGTGTAACCAGTTCTAGGGACAGCTACTACATCCACTTCCTAGTAAGTAGACAAATACATGCAGATTTGGGAAGTATTCCCATAGAGTGGATTTTTAAGGATGTGTAGCTGACACTGAGGTGAGCACAAAACTGAATTTGTAAAAAAAAAACAAGTTTATTTCATACAAAGGTTAAAAACACTCCATATACATATTGTGACAGTATGCGAGGCAAAGTGGTGGACGGACTCTACCTGTCGCCTCGTATGCGTTCATTGGGACTGGATTAGACAGAGTCCGGTCCAGATTTTACCAGCCACCATAGCAGGGCTGGTTCCGGTCTGGAGTTTGTGGTCCACTGGAGTCCACCAGCAGGTGGTTTAAATAATCAGAGTCCTATATTTCCAGGGACAGTTGTCATCATTGTCCCTGGTTAGGGGGAGTTCCGATGGGACAATATCTCCGCCTAAGGAGAAATTGTTCATCTAGTGAAAAGTTCCATGAGCAGGCACAGGTGCTCACTGAGAGGTTCTTGGAAAAAGGATATGGTGGAGAATTACTAAACCAAGCCCTGAATTAGGCAAAGGAGAGAGATAGGATGTCTCTACTACAAGATAACGTGCGCAACATGGAAACTGAGGACTATAAAAAAAGTTTGGTTTTATTACTAGTTACTCAGTACAGCATAAAACAATTAACCATATAGTTCAGAAGCACTGGCACATTTTACAAAACCAAAGTCATGAAACATGTGCCACTTAAAATTGTGAAAGAAGGGGAAACTAATGATCGCTGCACCTAAAATAGCAAATGCTATACAGAAGAATTATAATAAGACCTTTTAAAATATAAAAGTGCTTTTTATGTATCTGTGACTTTTGATCACTAGATGATACCATAAAGAATGTGAAACATATTAAATAAGTAGCCCCAGGATACTTGTGTTTTCTTTTAACTGTGTGTTCAAAAAATCTTATATATTTCAAAATCTTATACAGTTGTATGCTAAAGTTTAGGAACCCCTGACAATTTCCATGATTGTCATTTATAAATATTTGGGTGTTTGGATTAGCAATTTCATTTTGATCTATCAAATAACTGAAGGGCACAGTAATATTTCAGTAGTGAAATGAGGTTTATTGGATTAACAGAAAATGTGCAATATGCATCAAAACGAAATTAGACAGGTGCATAAATTTGGGCACCCCAACAGAAAAATCACATCAATATTTAGTAGAGCCCCCTCTAGCAGAAATAACAGCCTGGATTCTGGGTGAATGTATTTTGGACCATTCCTCCTTTTTTTTAAAAAGGTATTTTATTAATTTTTTGCACATTAACAACACTATTCCATGACAGGCAGTATCTGTTTTACATATATTGCAGTATACAGACTTAGGCATATTACATCAGATCCGCTAGGAATATCAAACAATAACAAACAGAAAAGAAAAGAAAGAAGAAAAAAAAAGAAGCCGGCAATCAGATTCAATTGGAGAACAAAGCGTTGCACCACTCAATGAAAAAAAGAAGGGGAAGTACTAAGAAAAAGAGCGAAGGGGGTGATTTGTGGAGAGATCCTTTATAAAGGAATAACAGCACCCACTAGGGGCTTCGACCAATTAGGGAGGTTCACTAGATATGACAGGTATATAAACATTACACTTCTATTTCTCCTGACACTGAAGAAGTCCATTCGGACCATATTTTATCAAACTTCTTAGTACATCCCCTTGCAGCATAAGTCAATTTATACATAGGTAACGCCCGATTGACTAGTTCTATCCAGAATGTTATAGTGGGGGTTCTGACTTTTTCCAAAGAAGGGCAAGTGCCTTTTTCGCATAGAAGAAAAGTAGTCTGGTCAGAGTTTTGCGGGACACTCCCAATTCCTCATCCTCCATAACCCCAAGGAGGCACCCAGCAGAGTTACAAATATTAGGTAGACCCAATTTCTCTTCCATAAATGCAGTGACCTGTGACCAAAAAAGACGCACGGCGGGGCATGCCCACGTCATATGAAAAAAGTCTCCCCCGACCAGCATGACATCTAGTGCATTCAGGGGAGTCAATTCGCCCCATCCTGCAAAGGCGGGCAGGTGTGTAATATATTCTATGCAAATAGATAATCTGTATTAGTTTATCCCCTGCGGCTATAACTGCTGTTACTTGGTTACGCAGGACCTCCTCCCAAGTGTTATCTTTAATTCTGGTATGTCAGTCTGCCAATGCAGACCATTCCTCCTTAGAAAACCTCTCCAGTTCAGTTAGGTTTGATGGTTGCAGAGCATGGACAGCCCGCTTCAAATCACCCCACAGATGTTCAATGATATTCAGGTCTGGGGACTGGGATGGCCATTCCAGAACATTGTACTTGTTCCTCTGCATAAATGCCTGAGTAGATTTTGAGCAGTGTTTTGGGTTGTTGTCTTGTTGAAATATCCAACCCATTCAACTTCAACTTTGTGACTGATTCCTCAACATTATTCTCAAAAATCTGCTGATATTGAGTGGAATCCATGTGACCCTCAACTTTAACCAGATTCCCAGTACCGGCACTGGCCACACAGCCCCACACCATGATGGAACCTCCACCAAATTTTACTGTGGGTAGCAAGTGTTTTTCTTGGAACGCTGTGTTCTTTTGCCGCCATGGATAACGCCCCTTGTTATGGCCAAATAACTCAATCTTTGTTTCATCAGTCTACAGCACCTTATTCCAACATGACGCTGGCTTGTCCAAATGTGCATTTGCATACCTCAAGCAACTCCGTTTGTGGCGTGTGTGCAGAAAAGGCTTCTTTCGCATCACTCTTCCATACAGCTTCTCCCTGTGCAAAGTGCGCTGAATTGTTGAACGATGCCCAGTGATACCATCTGAAGCAAGTTGATGTTGTAGGTCTTCAATATTTTATGTGGCCTGCCACTTCTGGCCTTAACAAGAACTGTGCCTGTGGTCTTCCATTTCCTCACTATGTTCCTCACAGTGGACACTGACAGCTTATAACTCTGGATAACTTTTTGTAGCCTTCCACTAAACCATTATGTAGAACAATCTTTGTTTTCAGATCATTTGAGAGTTGTTTTTAACCCCCCATGTTGCCACTCTTTAGAGTAGAGTCAAAGAGAACAACAACTTGCAATTGGCCACCTTAAATACCTTTTCTCATGATTGGATGCACCTGTCTATGAAGTTCAAGTCTTAATGAGCTCACCAAACCAATTGTGTGTTCCAATTAATCACTGCTAAGTAGTTACAGGTATTCAAATCAACAAAATGACAAGGGTGCCCACATTTATGCACCTGTCTAATTTCATTTTGATGCATATTGCACATTTGCTGTCTATCCAATAAACCTCATTTCACTACGGAAATATTACTGTGTCCTTCAGTTATTTGATAGATCAAAATGAAATTGCTGATCCAAACACCCAAATATTTATAAATGACAATCATGGAAATTTTCAGGGGTTCCTAAACTTTAGCATACAACTGTATATGGGAATCACAAATACGTAAATTATCAGATTTTAAAAAAATAAGGAATAAAATCATTAAATAATGGTCCCAAAAAAGTTCAAAAGTAGATCCAGAATCCAATCACCAGTGACTAAAACTTTGTGAAAATGAATCACCAATGCAGTGGACCGCCAACATAAAATCAATCAATATGCGCTCACCAAATCGACTCGGCCACACAGTGATGGAAGAAAAACAAGGTGGTAACAGCCAGATCCTCCTAAAACGTCCCTTTTTCTCCTTCTCGTACAGATATAAAATCTTCTAAAAATGGTTTAATAACAAAGCCACAGAAAAGTCACTTTTGTGGCCGAGTCAATTTGGATTTTGGATCTACTTTTGAACTTTTTTGGGACTATTATTTAATGATTTTATTCCTTATTTTTTTTTTAAATCTGATAACTTACATATTTGTGATTCACATTTATAAGATTTTGAAATATATAAGATTTTTTGAACACACAGTTAAGAGAAAACACAACGTGTAGCCTGGGGCTCCTTAATTAATAGGTTTCACATTCTTTATGGTATCATCTAGTGATCAAGTCACAGATACACAAAAAGCACTTTTATATTTTGATCAGCGCCCTAAGGTCTTATTATAAACATTTTGCAAAACTACATAAAACTAGGCTCCCAAATCACCCCGAGACCTCAGGTCATTTTTTGGAGGAGTTCCCACCCTCAAAGATAGAATTGTCCAAAATGTCCTGGACCCTCCCAATAGGGTCTCCTCCCTCTTTCATGATTTAACCGGCTATTTTAAGTGTGGCAGTTGTCAGGTTTGCAGCCTTAATGGTCGGAGGAACAGAAAAATTTTGGATTTCAGCTCCACAATAACTTCTAAAAAATACAACATAAAGTCCTTTATCACTTGTAGAACTACTCATGTGGTATACATGTTACAGTGTAGGTGTGGCCTACAGTATGTGGTACGAACTACGCAAAGTCTCAATGTTCGACTAAATGAGCACATCGCGAACATCAGGAGGGGATACAAGAATCATAGTGTCTCTAGTTTTCTATGAATATATACATTTAGATAATACTTCTTTCCAATACATTTTATTTTAATTTTTGTTTTTTTAATGTGGAATATAAGGTTTTGTGCATGGAGCACAAAAGGTTGATTATGTATAATTAATCAGCTCCTCTTATCTTCAGGCTAATCTGGGAACACGAGGACACGTAATGCACTCCTCCCTCTTGCTTAGAATGAGTGTAGTTACATGATCTGCAGTACTGCCCCTGTTGTGTGCAGGGACGAGTTGTTAACATTCCTCTACATCACATGTGTCAAACACAAGGCCCGCGGGCCGAATCCGGCCCTCCAGGCCATTTTATGTGGCCCTCGCACCTCTCAGAGCTGCAGTAGAGCTCCAGTCCTCTGGACTCTGCACTTTCTGCTTCCCAGTTCCACCCCCAGCTTCTTCCCAGCAGGAACACAAGGTAAGGAGGTGTACTTTGATGCAAGGGACATCTGATGTAAGGGGGGTGGGATACTCTGGACATCTAGTATTACAGATACAACCGGTCCTTTGAGGGCAATCATAATGCTGACGCGGCCCTCAATGAAGTTGAGTTTGACACCCCTGCTCTACATCCTTCTGTGTGTTCATGAGGTCTGAATTCACTCCTGTCCAATGGGAGAGCATTTTCAGATCGAAGCTTGACTCATCCTGTTGAGTCAAGCTTTGATCTGAAAATGCTTCACAGTATATATATATAGCGGTGTTTGAGGATGGATGCCAAGCCCCTGGAAGAAGTGTTTTAAAACAAAACCAGTCGGGTAACGGCTCTTTCCTTACACACCGCACTTTGTTCGATTCCGGATTGATGATTGACATACCTGATTTATCTGCAATATTGTAAGTTCAATACTTTCTATTAAAAGCTTTTGATTTTACTGTATTACGTTATGGGAAGCCTTTTTTTTTTTCTGGGTATACCTCATGTCAATAATGTGAATGAGAGGATCGTTCTGGACACAACCGCGGAAGTTTTTTCTCAGTTCAATGCCGGAATGACGTTGATATCCCGGGAGGGTTTATGCATAGGCTATCTTTGATCTCCTGTAATAAGAGATCAACAATTGGGGGTAAGCGCATAATTTGCACGGTGGTGGATCTTTGTCACGATCTTTGTTGGGCACGGTGACATTTCTTATCTGCATGTGAATACAGAGAACACCAAGGAGGAATAGTGTTCATTCACGAATGATTTAATACTGATTGATTATCACTCACTTTGGAATTGAATATATATCTTTTTCAATTCATAAATGCGGAATCATCCAAAGCGTTTCACGAAGTAATACCTCCGCTTCTTCAGAGAAATTCGAACAATATCTGATTACCATTGAATCAAAAAGAACATCATTACTTTCAGGATATGCCATATAATGTTTTATTTAACGCAAAATCTATTTATAAACCCATTCCATGTAACTTTGTGGAAGTGCTCAGCAATAACAAACAGTATGTGGCTAAAATATGCTCCCAATTGGCGCAGTGCACACCAAGATTATCCTCCAGACATGCAATCCCTGGTAACGAGCCAGGGTGTAGGTCTGGTGGACACTGGATTGCAAAATGAAGGACTTAGGCAGGTGTGAAATTCCACCCAAATATTGGAAAAAGAAACAAACATGCTATTCTATAGCTATGTCCTTGCTTGCAAAGGTAAGCGTATGTAATGCATCTCATCTGTAAAACATAAGAGGCAAGGGCAAGATGACAGGTATATTTAATCCACAGTAAATAATGGAAGATATAGAGACATAAGGCCAACAAGCGAGAAAAAAGAAACAAGGAGGGAGAAAGGAAGAAAAGAAAAACAAGGAATAAAAGAGAACGAGGATGGAAAGGGAGGGGGAGGAAAAAAATGGAGAGGGATGGAAAGGAAAGGAGGAAAGATGACACAATAAGAGAATGTAAAAAGAAACAGAAAAACAACCCCTAAAGCAGTTAAGGAATCTGTAAAACCTATGTAATAAGAGCTGAACACACTCCTAAAACCAGTCACACAAGAGCCCACAGACACAGCTGCCAGTAGCCACAAAGCACACACATAGCAAGCAAAGAACCCAAGTTCAAATTGCCAAATCCATAGTAAGAACAGAGGTAGAATGAGGGGGCGTGTGCAAGATGGCGCTGTGAGCGGTTGTGCTTAGCTGAGCTCTGCCACTCTTCTGCTGGGAATCCGACTCCAGGGGGCCTTTATCCTCACTAAAAGGTCTGCGAACCGTGGATGAGATGCCGATCACACTCTGGAGGCAGCAGGGGGAAAAAGTTATACTTCCCACTGATCCCAGAGGACCCAGCACCGTCCGCCGGCCTATGAGTAAAGGCCCCCACCACATGCTGCACGAGGAGCATGGCGTCCCAGATAGAGAGCGGTGAGTAAGCAGATTCTCCAACACCCTGGCTGGAAGATGTGATTGTGGCAATTGCCACCTGCCAGTCCACTCACAGCCAAAATTGAGGCATTGCAACTGGACACCGGCCTCATCTGGCAGGACCTGGATAAACTCCGCACAAGAGTTATGGAGATGGAGGAGAGAGTGGGCCAGGCACAGGACACCCTCAGTTGAACATACCTCTGCCATCCGCACACTAGAAACCAAGATGAAGGCGATGGAGTTAAGAGCTGAGGATGCCGAGAATAGAAATTGGAGGAACAACCTCCACATAGTGGGCCTCCCGGAGCGCATCTACCGACCTTTGTAGAGGGCTTACTCCGAGACCTCCTGCCTGATGTGCTCTTCTCCCCACATTATGTAGTAGAGTGGTCCCACCAACTTCCCCCCAAACCTGGGCCTCCAGGAGCGGCACCATGTACCCTGATCTTCCGGATGCTCAGTTTTCGGGTCCGTGACAAAATCATCTGGGCAACAAGACTGCAAGGAGCAGTTTGCTTCCAAAACACCAAGCTGCTTATATTTCCGGAATTTTTGGTGGAGACGCAAAAACAGAGGCGTTCATTTGATCAAGTGAAGGCAGCCTTCAGGGAATGCAATATACACTACAGCATCCTTTTTCCTACACGATTGAGGGTACAGGATGGGGAATCCATCCATTTCTTCACTACACCGAGGGACGCTGCGGCCTGCCTGGAAACGCTACCACCCTATCGCTGATGAAGGGAGCCGTGAGTCACCTAACATAACACAATAACCCTGTTTATGCCCAGCTATTTGTTGAAGATGATGCCCTGTTGAAATATGGCGCTGTGGGTATAAAAGTAGGTCGGGTGCTGTGTAAGGCCGTGCTCCCAGGCTGAGGAAGCCCCGCCCAGGACGTAATGCGTACGTGGAGGAGCGGCGTCTGACGTCACCCGCGGCCATCTTAGTGTCATCACTGCTTGTACATAGAGAACAACGCTGATCCATGCACTCGGATGGAGTGCTTTTTATGTGAATGAAATTCATACATCTATTATTAAAGAGTGTTTTAAATGGAGAGCATTAGATGTGGCATTTCTTTTCTGTTTATATGGGAAAACACCGTCTTTTGAAGCAAGCTTGGAGTTCATTGATATTGCTACCACCCCTTATCCCTCTGTAGAGAAAGGTGCATTATGGGCCTTGTGGTCCTGGAAGGGAAGTGAGCGGCAGTGTATATGTCTGGTGGAAGATCCTGTTTGCACACCTGTGTCTGTCTTTTTCCTGTGGCACCAGAGGGACTATCTCCTTACTTCAAGAGAGTTGTTGTTATACATACAGAGAGCATTAGATATGTACCCTTCTTTTTTTTGTATACACTGAGGGAATCCAGCTGATCAAACTCAAGGAACCATTGCAAGGGAAAACCCTAGAGCAGAAGGTGCTTTATAGGCTCATCAGCCTGTAGAATTAAGGTGAGCGGCAGTGTATGTCGGATGTGAGGATATTTTTGCCAAAGATTTTTACTACTACCCTCAAAGGACATTTATGAACTGAATTATGAATAATAGTTTTACACACAGTGGCAATGTTATGTGACATTTTGAAGCAATTTTTGGATCTAATATTCATTTTGCGCTGAATATTATTTGGTTTTTACTGTTGACTGCTTAGATTTGAGCTGGGCAACCGTAGATTGAACATATAGTATGGTAGGGGTATCATCGTGCTACTATGATAGGAGTGGTGCAAGTGGACTAGGTTGCTGCTGTACCTAGCTATATGACAATATAAGCAATGTAATTGAAAGGAATGGATGGTACTGCGCAGCCTATTTCTGTAGGTGTCAATATATAGTGGTCTCATACGTTATTCTGATGTAAAAATATACGTGTATGATGTAAAAATATATACAATGATGAGGATAACGCATGTAAAAATATATAGGTATAAATAGACGATATAAAGTGCAATATACAATAAATCCTTCAATAAAAATGCAGTGGGTACAATCTTATAAAAGCATTGGCTATATAAAGCCTAAAACATTAAAAATGGCAGTGAAATAATCCAGTGATTAAAAGTGACAGTGAAGATATAAAACAGTAATTGTAATAGATTGAAATTCAGCAAATAGTTTCACTCTTAAAAAGTCCTAATTAAAACTGTAGTGA